>DWLI01004867.1:0-10509 GCA_018249915.1 Cecropterus dorantes dorantes
AAATAAGAAAAACAAACATAGCACAATGTTATATAGCCTATAGGCTCCCTCGATAAATTTACTACTTAACAAATAAAAAAAAAAATTCAAACCAGTTTCTGAGATTAACGTGTTCAACCAAACAACCAAAACTAGATTTTGTCTAGCTGTCTGCCAAATGGTAGGCGAACACTTATAATATTAGTGTAGAAACCAATATTAAACTGTACCAAATGGGTAAATACACCAATTTCGGGCTTATTATAAGCGCTTACAAATTTACCTACATTTAAAAGTAAAGTATAATGTTATTATGGTTATTTCAGTACAGGCACGGTTGATCGGTCTGCCTGTCCGTCTCGGGTAAACGCGCCTATTTCCGCCGCGCCCTGCAGTAGACTCACGTTTGTGTTAGGACGCGTTCATATTGTATCGGTTTGCTATTCGTTTTTTTATTATTTACTAAACAATACAAATATTACAATAAACTAGAAGAAACTAGAAGAGTTTTTACTTTACTTCAATGATCTATGTTTACGAAGGTTTTTCTCTATAATATTGAAGTAAATCAAACGAGTATTCAGTACACCTGATGGTACGTGATCACTGCCGCCCATGGACATCTGTAATCAACCCTAGCTAAGATCAAAGTCTCACCCAAGGTTAGCCACAGATGCGTTGCTACCCCTGAAGACTAAGATGGAATGCTTCGGAAACGTATGCCTCCCTTATCAAACCCTTTCGACCAGAACACAACAGCGCATAACACTTATATAGCCTCAGCCACCTGAGGTCGCCACAAATGCGTTTCCACCCCAGGAAGTCAAATTGGAATGTCTCCCTTACCACACCCTTCAGACTAATATACAGCAGCGCTAAATACCATTGTTATTGGGTAGAAATAAGGTGTTGCGGTGGAGCTTCCAGGGTCGAACTACTAAGAACTCTACCACCTTCAAAAGGTACTAAGTATACTTAGATTAGCTTTTTAAATAAGTAAGTAAGTTTGTTTATCTAGAGATAAATGATTGACCACCAGCGTGGTGAAACAGTTACCATACCGGTCTGACGTGCAGTGGGTCCCGGTTTCAATCCCTGGCCAGACAGACATCTGAATGATGAATTTTTATTCTGTTCCGGGTCTGGCTTATTATGTATTCGTCTATGTGTTCATGGCACCCACGACACAGGAAAAAATCCTAGTATGTGGCTATGAGTATAGAAAACGTTTTCGAATACGTTCCTATTTGTTGACCATGGGCGCTCATGACCACACATCATCAACCACTGGACACTGTACACATTATTACTTTTGTTACTTTAATAAAAAAAACCTTATTAAATAATAACGACGCGTTACAAAACAGCAGTACGGACGCGCCTTAAACGCATTAGGCCGCGCCCCGGCCAACCCACGGCGACAATCGCTCGTTTTTAATTATTTTCTTTATTACTATGACCCGGTGCTACTGTGATAAATGAAGTCAGATTGTGGGTATCATCATTTTTATGTTATAATTTTTTATCGTTACCTACACGGCTATTTTTGTAACGATTTAATTTTGAACTTTTTTATGTAACTGGTTAGAAATAGAACATAGAAATATAATGAAAAAGTCTTGATAATTTGCGATAAAAATAAAATAAGCGTGTTTTAATGGTTAAAAGCAAGCTGAAGTGGCAATGCAAGCTGAAGTGGCAATGGGCCGGCCACATCGCTCGTAGGACTGATAACCGGGGCAGGAAAGTCCTCGAGTGGCGATCACGTTTAGACAAAAAGAGCACAGGTCGCCCCCCCACCAGGTGGACCGATGACCTGAAGAAGACAGCGGGAAACCGTTGGATTCAGAAGGCACAGGACCGGTTGGAGTGGCGCCGTTTAGGGGAGGCCTATGTCCAGCAGTGGACCTCGAAAGGCTGATGGATGGATGAATGGATGGAATTAACGTATCTTTCATCTTTGCAAATTATTAGTACAAAATGTAACGTAATATTTTAGTAAAAATAATGTAAACTAGTCGTAGTAGTACAATTTTAATTTATTCTGTCAATTCATGGATGCCAAAAAATAATATCATGAAAGAAAATTTGAGTCAAGCATTTCTATTTGGTATGTATTCTGTGGTTAGAGATCTTCGTAATTTATTATACTGTACTGTTGCCAAGACGTAAGAAAGGATAGCGTGGATGTATGAGCGGAATACAGATTAATGTCTAGGTGAGCCGTTTCGTCCCTATAATTTTGGGTCTGGGTGCAACCGGCTAACTAAAGTAACTATTCTTAACACGATTGCGGGTAAACCACTATTTCAACCAAGATTTTAGCCTACAGTCGGAAATAATTCGTCTCTTCAAGGGAGCTTTTGATTAGTCACTTCTTGGCTTTGCGTAATCGCGGCCGTAGTAAATGCAGAATTGACATTCGTTATACTGTTTGTCATTTAACTTTCCATTTCTACCATCTTTTTTATTATTAACAAAAAACTAACGTAGAACGCAACTGTTTTCAGTATTTTATGTATCTGGTAACAGATGATTATACATAACTTTATTAATATAACCGCATATGTCTATACAGATAATTAAATAAAAAATTCCTCCTTGAAAAACGAAAGAAGATAGACTAAGAACGATATAAATTAAATTAGGAAAGGAAATAGTAAATTGGATGTATTTATATATTCATAAATAAATTTGTTTCTGTCTTTGTTGATGGAATACCTCACACTATCGTTTCTCTTTAATATCTAATCAGAATTCAACAACTAAAGCACTATTATTAGCCGAAAATATAAGTCGTTAGACTCGTCGCGACAACATTAAATCCTTGAGCATCTAAGACAAAAGCCACTACAGAATTCCGATAACCCAAAATTGATATAATTCACAAGAAAAAACTTTTTGTTCCACCGGCGACTTATTTCACTTCGGTAAAGGTATCTCGAAAGCATCGTATAAAAACTTGCTGGAAAAAGTTGGGAGCGGTCGCTCGCAGACTAAAATCACTCGAGCACTATGGAAGGTCTTTAAGTGCTTCGGAGGGTACTGGATGAAATAAAAGTGTAGAATAAGTCTACAGTTTTTTATTCAATCTCTGTGACATCCTCTTTTAGCTGTATATTTAAATATTTTAGGTATAATATTTTATGGTTCGACTTCTGCAACATAATCGTGACATCTATTTCAGCTTATAAGAGGTCTGTCAAGCTTATGTTCAGATTTGAATGGTTAGAAAAGATTACATAAAAAATTTAGTCCTCAGGAGAATCTGTGACTAACTTCAAATATGACTAAAGTCTTATTTAAGAATTATTACAGAAGGTCTTAAACGGCAGCGCCTACTTCTATTGGTTCCAGACTTAGATATAATGCATGATAAAATTGTCTTACCCGTCCAACAAAAGGTAATCCTGGCTTGTAACGTCGCCTCATGCTGTCCGCGAACCGTAGTTCCACGTAGTGCTGTTCAGCAGCTGGGGCAGCAGATGCGGTGCTCCCAACACCAGAGCCAACGGTGAGGTCCACGCGAGCTGAGCTGCCACCGCATCGGGCTTCGATGCGCCACGTGCCTGATCTGGCGCCATTTGCCAGAATCGTGCTGAGTTTGCGTACTCCTGTTGGGAATAAAAATGGTAAATAAACTAAGCAAAAAATAATTATAGACTCTGCGTACAGTTATAAATAGCAAATTTATACAGAATAAGTACGCAGGTAATGAGAAAACAAATAATACTACAACAGAGTAGAAAATTTCATATTAAAGTCTGTCTTTTGACTGATATTTTATCGAAATAAGAGAGGATTATGATATCCTCTCTTCATTGCTCAATATTGAATATACATTAAATATTTGCGGTTTTAATATACAGTAAAATTAATATAATCCATATATCCATGAGCCGTTTGAAGGCCACGACTGGACATGAACCCTAATAGAGGTTTTAGCCTATACTACTGAGCCTTGCATCCGTTTTGGTGACAACACAAGGTTATTATATTCAAGGACACTGTTGTACATCTCTTGGATTTCGTCTAGTAGTTGCCTCATATGACATCTGAACAAAGAGGGTGAGTTATGGTAATATAGACTGACGCTACACATCAATTTGAGATGATAAGAAAAGAAAAGATCCTACTAATCCATGTATGGACTCATTGTACGACTACATAAAGGACATAAGATCACATACAAACTTCCTATTTTAGATAACTCAAACAAACATTATAGACATACTCGTTAATACCCAAGTGAAACGGGGTAAAACTTTACACAAGGGAAAGGAAACGTGATCTCACTTCCAAGTTTTTGCCGTCACTTATGACATGTGACTTTAAAGAGGGTTTGTGGAAGTAATTAATCAAATCCTCGAGTCACGAGACGTGACGTAACACAAGGAGACACATGTTCTTGGTATTAATTTATATTGCAATTCCACAATTGAATTTGGTAATCGTAAATTTGTTAGAACTTCGTATGTAAATTGGGACGGCATTTACCAATTTGAGTCTTATAAAGTAATATGGCACTGGAAAGTAAGGAAGTAAAGTAAGGAAGATGAGCTAACAAAAGATACTTTAATTTACTTCTAGGGTACATGTATTTGACTTGAGAATAGCTCCTGATATAAGCGTTTTAACCGAAGTTCTAGATACATAATTTGTGTCTAAGTAACTTGTTAGTTTGTCACTTTGTATATTATGTAAGAAAAGTCTCTCTATTTTGGTACTATTAAGATGACAAGAACGTTTGTTACAAACAAAAGTAAAATGTAAAGAATTGATGGAATCAAAACAATTGATATTATGTCTAGTAAGTTATAGTTTAATAAAAAAATGTATTGACAAAACGTACTCTGGAGCAACGTATTAACATAAATCTATGGCATATCGTTCCGAAAAAGGTTCTATATGTTAACACATTTTGAGGAAAACCTAACGTGTGTCAAGCTTGGGATCTTGATCCCTTTGCCTTCGTAAAAGAATTTCACGTCTCGCCAGGACGACGGGCGCCCTTTGACAAATGATTCGCAATGCCAAACCCTATTATGGGTTGAATTATAGCAGTGATTGTGCTGTGATCAGGTAAATATCGGCAATAGAAAAAATCTACCGTTTCATTAAAATTATGCTTTAATGCAGTTACATAGTATTGCTTTTTTCGTATTTTGTAAAAGTTTAATTAGATTTTTTGAATTAAAGATTATTTTTTATTAATCTTTGTTGTATGTCAAGTAAAATCAACACGTACAGCTAGCTGTCCCACACATGTAAACTAGACGTGATGACTATTGGCATAAGCCCCAGGACGAGTCTCTCTCCATCAGTATACTGATTCCAGCAGTATCTGAATTGCATCATTTGTTGGCGTCCACTCCAGACTCTGTTATGTAGTGATTTTTGCAAGGTAGAACGAGTATGATTCGACCAAGGAGGTACCGCCATTGCGCCTACTTCTAGTGTGAAGTAGTTCTTACGTTTCCAATTGCCAGTTTAGTTTTATATGAGACGACCATCTCAATCCTCGGGTGTAGCAATGCATATATGATCGACTTTAGAATGCAAGGTTGTTCCATATGAAGTCATTTACACATATCCGTGGATGACAGGGCAGTGGCCCTGTTTAGTAAGTGTACTATCTATGTCTGTTTGCTAGGTCTATCCTAAAGAGCCTTGCAGTATAGAAAATATTGTAACAAACTGCCACCTAAGTTATTGCAAGCCCTTTTTATTTTTTTGAAACATTTCATTTAAAAGTGATATAAATCAATTTAGATTTAAGTTACAGTTAACTATATTTTATTTAAATTAGGTTATTAACATTAAAAATGTCTTGATAAACGATAAGTAAGTAACCTTGTCTTGCAAAACCCTAGTGCCCCATTGATAAATGGTCCGCAATAAACAAATACCGTTCAGTCGAACCCTTCGGGGTCATTGTTATTTTTAATATTGCCCGCCGCACAAAAAATAAATCCAATTTACGTTCCTAATTACTGTAATTTAGTTTTCTCTTTTCAGACCTTTATTTAAGTAGTCCAATTTACCAAATAATAAATAATATAATACAAATAATAAAAATCAACGTATAAGTCTGTACATCGTATACTATATTTTTCAAACAAGTTATTTATATTCCTTTTAAAAATTTTGTGCGTTAGTTTGTCTGTGTGTTTGGAATCTCGTAAAACTACTGAATTTAATTTAACGGATTTAAAGATATTTATAGTTGATATTTTATTTCTCAGATTGAAGTATCATATACCTGATGGTAAGTGGCTACTGCCGCCCATGGATATCTGTAAGCAATTTCATCTAGAAAAGTGGTTTTATCTGAAGTCGAACACAGATGCGTTGCTACTCCCGAGGACTTAAATTGCCGCCTCATGTAGAAGTGAGCCGGCTGCCACAACCTTTCAATGAAATGCAAGAATTGCTTCACGCTAAAAATAAGTGTGGATATAAAACAGGGATTCTATTGGAAATCAATCACCAATGCGTTGCTACTGTCATGGACTGAGATGATCCTCACATATCAAAGTAAGTCGGCAACCATACCCATCCACGGAAACGTCATAACTTCACACTAGTCATAAGTATCGATGGGCCGAGTTACACTTTCTATAACTCGAGTTACTCGAACAAAAGTAACCGTCTACTCGAGTTACAACTCGAGTCAACTCGGCATCAAAAATTCCAAGTACTGTAAATCGAATGAATGACCAAGATGGGGAATAGTTACAAAGTCAAAACGTTATCGAGTTGATCTATTTATCATGTTTTCTATATTGTATTGTATACTCGTACACACACCAACTGGAAGTTATCAAAAGTAACTCGAATTTACTCGTTTGGTGTGTTACGCGAGTTGCCCATCGAGTTAAACCGACGACACAAAGTCGACTGAGTTAACTCGAGTTCATCAAAAAGTAACTCGAGTTAACTCGTTCGGGTGTTACTCGAGTTACTCGAGTGAATTTACTCGATTTGTCGCTGTATGTAAGTATGGCCGTAGTACCGCCCTGGTAGACGGTGCTCGTGCTATGTTTCAAAAATACCACTTTAATGATAGATATATGAACGCCACATACATTTATCGATGATACGCCGGCGAAGCGTAGAAGGCAAATCCAATCTATCAAAATTTGACACGGGTTGGTAGTGGAGATGACATGAAAAGGCTTTTATATGAAAAACGCTGCTTCACTTGCTAAGACTTTGCTGGAGAGCGGTTTTAACTATTTATTAAAATTACCCTAAAAGATTTAATGACATTCGATTAGTGAATTTACTTTTTAACTAGTAATACTACTGCAAATATTCCTTTTAAATTTGATTTATGGAAGGAAATTACATTTATTTAACACTAATAATAGTAATATCGGGGGCTTTCCCTAAGTGTGTTTTATATCCCTATCTAATGTATAATATCAATATATATTTTAATACCATTTTTACGATATATTTATTTGACATAAGCGTCGGTGATAATAATATTTAATTCAAATTCTATGAAAAGTAAATCATTAATTGTAATGTTCTGGGTATATGATTACTGATTTCCGTGTATTTTCATTCAATTTCCATCGGTACTTTGAAATGTGGAAATTCATTAAATATTTAGTAATTAAGCTTCAAATATTCACAATATTGGTTCTGAGAATCGGTTCCACGCAACAAAATATCAAAGACCGAAAACCGTTACTTTGTTTAAAGTTACCCCAAAAGCTTCTCTTTACCGGCGCCGAAAACAAAACGAAGTATTTCGTTTCCACTCGTAATATTGCTAGTAACTTCCGCAGCCAGGAAGCGGCAACAATAACAAAGTTACTTCGCAATTAGAGAGAGATTGTTTGGAATCACGACCAGTGTTACTTGAACTGCCACTGCGCTGCTCGAAAATCTACTTTTTGAGGACTTGTCTCATCTCCGCTTAAGCGATCGAGGCAAAAAAATGTTTCTCAAATACGATTGGCAATAACTATAACATTTATGTATCTTTCACAATACATAACAATATTCAATATAATCTAATGCCTGCGTTGCCTTGATTGACACCCCTCCCACTCTTCCCGTGATAAAATCCACAAGATAAGCAGCTTTCTGTCACCTAAATATGCTAATGGGTGGATGGATAATGCATGGATAATACAAAGCGTTGCGAAAGTTAAGAAGTTCACAAGAATTTATTTTTTATTTTTTTCACAGTGTCACACTATTTACATTTACCTACTGTATAAAAAAATATCACATTTATTGGGACAACATAATATAACCTAACCTTATATCCCGATATATAACTTCTTATATCCCGATATAAAAATTAAATCGGGATATAAGAAGTAAGATGCATAAGTGGTTCTTGTTAGTTCTATATAATATGACTATTTGTGTGTTCCATCATTTTTTTATATTTTAATGAATCCTGTATGCAAGTTAGTTTGTCGCTAGAGGTAAGGCGTCTGTCGATGACGTTTTAGAGTATACTCAGTCACAGGTCCACACAGGTCAAGCTTAACTGGTAGCAAGAATTATTGTCTTACAATACATGCAACGAATGGAAAATTTTATTGTTTTATGAAATAGCAACTTTTCTGTGAACTATTCACTACATGTGTGAATATAGCGTGGGGTTAAATAAAATTATGCTGTTTAATTAGACTGTTCCGACTTTATAGCATGATAGAACTTTGTGATTCAACTTCTATAGCATTACCACCCTATTTATGTCTAACAAACTTAATTTTATTTAGTTATTATTTGAGCTGAACTGAGCTGAAGATTGAACTAGACTAACTTAATTTCATTCTACATGATACATCTTACTCGTTTGACCCAAGTAAATCCAATCCAAATCGTGAATAGAGATGTGGCATACATTGAAAAGTAATCAGAAATTCAATTCCAATCCAGTATTTCATACTGACGTCGAAAAGACGATAAATTGTTTGCATTGTGCTGACACAAACAACTTACTGTGAGGTCTCAAGGTCTTACAGCAAACGTACTTGTAACGTGATCCCACTACTGTATCCGTATACCCCTGTCATTAATCACGTCTTGTGATCGGATATTGAATCTGTCAAATACCTGCTGACCTTGATCACGCGACAAGGAAAGGCTTTTACCACGAACGTTACCTCCCAAGATTCGTTTACATAATCCCTACAGGGATTTGCTTACGGTTGAATATCAGCGGTTTGAATGGTAATGGATGACTTGGGTTACAATTTACAACTTTTGTTAAAGCTTAGCAATCCTGAACAAAGAAACAATTTAAAAAGTTAGAAAAAACATACTATAAGAAAAACAGTAAAATGTTATGATTTTTACAGAAAAATGCTGACAATTACTTTTTTAAATAAATTATTTTTTCTTGATGATTTTTGCTTTTCATCAGGCATAATTTTATTTATAACATATTTTAAGTAATATTATAATATTTATTTCGGCATTTATACAATACAATTTATATCGTCAGAACATCTAGATGTCTTCGTCAATTTCGAAATGATTTTAACTAAACTTGAAGCTAAGTTATACCCTTTTTTATTTCATATTTAAATTTATTTTTAAGCTACTTCAAAAATAAAGGCGACGCCAGCACCGCGGCATAGGGCTACTATCAAAGTCAAAGTAAAAAAAAAAATTAAACCTACGTTCTTCTTACCTTCATCCATAGACAGTTGTTCCCATATGGCGACCTTGGTACCAGCGGGGTCGCTGAGGGCCACATACGCTATTTCGCCTCGAACTAAACGCAAATCGTGATCCAGGGCCAGTATCCAGAAAGTAACTGAAACAATTAATACACACTTAATAGATTTGACACAATTTACCAACAGTTAACATGAAATTTTGCTTGGATGTAGCATATTTACCTAGTCAACTTATAGGCTTATTTTTATATTATGTACTATTTCATGATGGCAACTATTTTTATGTATCGTAGCGAAGCATAAGTACTTCAGTAAGTATTATATATTTTTTTATATTTATACAAAAATCATCTCACATCCGTCAATCCTTTTGAGGTTTACTGCTGGACATGTGCCTCCCTTCATGGGAATACCACGGGTAGATATAATAAAGACTGCATATAGTTCACACGTCAATTATAAAGACGCTCAAAGACGGGTTTCTGATTCTAAAGATGAACTTGTTAATTAAATCTTCATGTATTCGTACATACTTATTATATAAATGTAAAACTTATCTCTCACTGGTATTCTAATCCGGGAGTATACTCGTATGTATGAATGTAGCAGAAATCCCATTGTAATCTCGTAAGCAGGTCTACTAAGTTTTGTCATTAGTATGAAAGTTTACGATGAAAGAAAACATCGTGAGGAAACCTACACACCTGAGAGTTCTTTAAAAAAGATTCTCAGAGGCGTATGAAGTCTACCAATTCGCACTTGGTCAGTGCGGTGGACTATGGTCTGAAACTCTCTCAATCTGAGAGAAGACCCGTGCCCAGCAGTGGGACAATAATGGGTTGACGACGACGATGACGACGACACTACGTCATTG
>DWLI01004868.1:0-10509 GCA_018249915.1 Cecropterus dorantes dorantes
TGGTAGAACCAGTGTAGTTCGACCGGGGAAGTACCACCGCCACACCTATTTCTAGCGTGAAGCATTCCTTGCGTTTCATTGGAAGGGTGTGGTTGCCGGCACACTTTTACATGAGGCGATCATCTCGGGAGTAGCAACGCATCTGTGTTTGACTTCAGATAGACCTTATGTTCTATATGAAGTTACTGGCGGCAGTTACCACTTACCATCAGATGGACTGCATGCTCGTTTGCTACTTCAATATTATTATAAGAATACATAAAAACAGTTGTTTGATCACTAGAATATCCTTTATGTCTTTCTGTGAAATATAAATTTCACTTTACGTTCAAATATACCAGAAACAAAATCAAACTATTGCACTATATGTTAAAATTATTTCATCATTATCTTCATAATATATAATTTTATTGACATTGTTGTTTCCATTTTCACTGAACCCCGATTCTTTCTCACAATAATAAGTACCACAATAAACATCGTCCGCATTTGTATTAAGTCTTATAACATCACGATTAAGTTCATGTACAAATACCGTTATTCACATTCAACACTGTTCAAGATGAAACAATCTTTTCGGCAATCTCCTTCGCTTTATTCTCAGCTGCGAGCTGTCTAAGCGTAATCTCCCTATCGTCTATCAGATGTTTCACGTCATCAAACTCCTTGAAAATGTCCAAATCGTCTTGATGTAAACGCATGTGACTCCTCAAATTGCACTTCTGCATGAAAATCTTATTGCACACCTCGCATTGATACCTCTTATCGCCGTCGTGAATCTTCATGTGTTCCTTCAACGTCCTCTCCCTAGAGAACGACTTCCCGCACACGTCGCACGAACTCGGATCTAAGCCGGAATGCTTCGACATGTGATCTATGAGACCGCGCTTCGAGAAGAACTTGGCGTTACACTTGTCGCATAGGAAGTTCTTCTGCTGGAGGTGATGATGTTTTATGTGGCGACTCAATTCGAATTTCTTTTTATACGACTTATTGCACGCGTTGCAGGGATACACTAAAGGCGCCTCGTTGTGCGCTTTCACCAAGTGTTCGCTCCTGTCGTAGTAACTGACGAAAATTTCCGGACAATGAGGGCATTTGTTCCTCAGCCAATCGCCGGTGTGCACGCCTTTAACGTGATTACGCTTTTTCGTGAGCGAAGTGTACGTCTTCTCGCAGTACTCGCACGGAAAGTTGCCTTGGTAATGCGTCTTATCGTGTTTCCTTAGAGCACCAACAGTTATATACCCCTCCCCGCATTTATTACAACAATAATTACGATAATGATTGCTCATATGATGATATAGATTCTTAAACGATACGTGCACTACGGAACATATGACACACGTGAAGTTTTTGCCGTTCTCCAGTCGAAAGGGCAGTATGATATCTTTGATATCCTTATGGATGACTTTATTGTGATCGCAGACCAAGTGGTCTTTGAGATCGTTGAGATCTACCATGCCTTTATCACAGACGGTACAACGTAGGTCGGTAATGTCGACTTTGATTGGATTGTAACTGAGTTTATAGTCGAGCATTGTGTTGATTTTGTCTTTCTCCGACTGTTGCGCCGTGTGCGCGCGGAGATCGTCGATGTGTTGAAAGTGTTTCGCACAATAGAGACAGGAGAAGCCTTTGATAGTCTTATCTCTGAACGGGCTGGCGTTGGAGTTCTGTAGTATCGCGGTTAAGTTAACTCTGTGCTCTACTCGCTCTGGCGTTGCGCTAACTTCCGGTTTCTTTTTGATTATCCTGCGCTTGGGCACCGCGCCGTCCGTTCCTACAACAGAAACGAGCACATCTCAATTATCTTCATCCACTCTCATTGTCTTCTTATCATTATTTGTATTTTGTAAATTTAGCAGCCTTCTCTTTTAATCTTCGTTGACGTAGCTTGCTATTCTGTTATTTGCTTCAATTTCGCAGAGGTTAGGGACGATAATATAATAAGAAACACACTTGTAATACTAAATTATTTACTACTTAAATCAATAATCTTATAAATATAATTAAATCTTATAAATATAACGCTTTTCTTATATTTATGAACGGAACTTGACCATACCATACTTTTTGCTATAACGAAGGATAGATTAATGTTAATAAAATATTAGAAACGATTTTCTCGCTAGCGATAATTTGCTATCGCATAGTTTTTACACGTATCATACAAGACGTAATATTTTATATAACCACAGTTTAAGAACTAATGCAAGCGCAGTAGAAGTGACATCGCAAACAGCCAGAATGATGATGAAATGTATAAAACACACAGAACACGATTGGGTATGTATGAAGAGATCGTGATGAGGCATAGATTAATGATCATCAAGATATAAGGAGACCACAATTTCATTAATTATGTAAGTATTTTGCACGTAATAAGGCAATGCACGTAATATCCGATATGACCGAATGAAATCATAATATTAAAACTAGCAATGTATTAATTGCTACCTTTTGTAGTAGAACATACGACGAACTAAAATAAAGTATGCGTAGAGTTTGCTTAGATGATGAAATGTTCATAAAATATGAAACATATCCATTCGCGCGATGAAAATTTCGTATGAGCTTTTAAAAAAAGTTTTGTGTTAATGCTATCGATCCCATATTTGGGCTCAAATAAGATCGCAAAATGGTAGACAGTGAGAAATGTAATAATAGTTTAAATTAACGGTAAATATTCAAATTAGGTTAAAATATTGCTTAATTCGCCGTGTTAAGAAATTGAGATGCCAATTTTAAAATAAAAAAACCTCTAATCCAAAATATGTGACATGTGTATCATAATATGTGACATATAAAATCTAAGTTGATGATATGATATAGTTTATGGATCAAAAAATAATAAAATCATATGACGCAGTATGATAATCCATAGTTTATCTTCAGCCAGGCCATCCAAAATTTTAAATAGCGCTCCCTTCCATAAAATGTTACAATCTCACATGACATTGAGTAACGCATAAGAATTTTCAAAACAAAATTTTATTAACTCATCGAAAAATAACCCGTTTACAAATGTTACAACGAAATGTAACTTACCTTACAAGCGTCTCATATTCTTGTATATTATCATTATTTCCATATTCTATAGCGATAAATCCGTTCATAGAAGAAAATAAAGTGTCTTCTATAGCATTTCACAAAGTCAGTATCGGAAGATCACCGGTAATCAATGTGTCATTGACTTAGTCTCATTCAGAACTAAGTTGCAAAAGACGAATCTCTAAATGAAGCAATACAAAGAGTTCATAGACGAAATAAATACAGTCAAATCGGTTAAGTTCTAAATAAATTATTTATTAAATCCCTGATCTAATTAATTGAAATTAAATTCAATTCAGTATTAAATCCCTGATCAAAAATTGTTGCAAATCGTTGAATATTTTCAAATACCTTCTGACGTGTAAGTCATCTTATAGATAATCGAGATGGACCTACCGTAACCTAACTTTTATGTAAGTATAAAGAAAAATAATAAAGAGTAGAGCGATAAAATTATATAAGAACAACACAATCATTATACCATGCGACGGTATCATAGAAAAAAACTTGATACCAATTCCGGAGGATCGAAGTGTCGCGGACACTTTAGAGATTTCTAATATCCTCGATTCAATGAAGATTTGAACATTTTTTCTGACTTGTCACGAACGTCCACGAACTTATTGACTATATTTGCATCCTTATATTGATGTGTTACGATATCGGGTTCATAAAACGTCTTTAAAATTCCTATTCAAGTTCACAACTCAATAAATCTGCTTCTGACATTTTTTCCTTCAAACGGTAGTAACTCGTTAAAATTCACTATCCTTCCTTTACGTGGGAAAACGTCTTCAGGTGACTGCAATCACTGTACAACTCAAAAGGTCCAACGTGATCACACGATGCACGAATTTAATCCAAACGATTACGTATCAGCCGGCGAGACGAAGATTATGTACAAAAAACAGTCAACAGACTGGACTGATGGTGAAAAAGATAAGACGTCCTACTGATCACCATCAACAAAGGCATTAAGTATCATTTACTCCAATCCGTTTTACCGCTGCTTATCCAATCATTGTGGATTGAGACATAGGATTAACAAAAGCGCATTTAAAGTCACTAATAAATATGACGTTTTTATTACTAAACAGCATAAGATTTCGTTTCGATTTAAATTATACTTTAATAAAGACGGAATATTAGAAAGTGAATAGGCCGAATTTTAACGATTTAAAATATTCTGTAGTCACATCGATAAATCTAGAAATTTAAATTGGACCAAAGAGAAATTCTCGTGGTTGCGGATAGAAAAAGACGAATCGATCGTTACAAAAATTACAAAAGTAAATAAAAGCTGGATAGAATCGCAGAATAATAGAAGAGATAGACACCTACCAACGTATATCAATACTAACAACAAGATACAGCATTGCAACATTACAATTGTGTACAATTTTTACGATAACAGTAACAATTTTACACTCATTTAGAGTATTCGGTCTTTCAAACAGCTAAGAATGGTCATTATAAAAAGGGTTCCGCATCAAAGGAGTCACTGGTTTATGTTACTGAAAAACCTTTTACGTACAATTCATAATGGTGAACTAATGTAACTGATGCCAAATCTACAATTATCATAATCAGCATCATACAATCAGAACCAGTTCGATTTAACAAAGTTCGAATAAATGCTTGACGGTACACCTGAATTAGATGAAGAGTTTGTATGACTCCCAAATAAATCAGATATTGTATCATCTTTTACTGGTACTGCCGTAGTATATTCAGACTACGACAGTACCATTGCAGCACTTAAGACTGTAACAGCAGATATAATGTTCGAAGTAGCATTCTGGTATGAAGAGATTGATAAGGCAGAAAGCAAGGTACCTAATGTTTAAGACAGAGTCGTAATAAATGGTTTGAGATATCAACGCATAAGTGGAAGACCTCAGATAGCCTCAGATACGACTCTAATTTCATATTTTCTCTCATACGTCCATGAGTGGCAGTGACTACTACTAAAAGGTGTACTTAATGTCATTTACTACGCAAAAAGAAAACACTGCAACAATTTAGCCCATTATGTTGCTATTATATTTATTTATTGTCTGTTCAAACATTGAACGTTATGTAGATATTTATCTTCTTGAATTATTGTCTAAAGTCTAACACTAAAAAAGACCTACTTCTTTTACTACCTAAGTTATTCCCATATACCTAAGAAGTCTCTTCTCTTCCTCCCTCCTTCTCTTCCCTTAATATAACCACATCTACTGTCCCTGTTCTACTGTCTACTGTTCTACTGTCCCTGTATCATCTATCGTCCCTTTTACTACTAACAGGAACATTTGCATCTTCTTTACTTTAGGTGTTTTTTGTATTCTAGGAACATCAGATTTTTTAATTTCTATTCGGTCATTACTTAACAGTGATCGCTATTAAGATTGAAACTAGGTGATCATGTATTCTTAAAAGCTTTTGCGAATATTACATTAAAAACTGGAATTTTCACACTTGCACATGTGCATAAATAGGTGCAAAATTACTAATAACTCTTTATTGCATGTGCATAGTCTTATCTTAATAATATTATAAATGGAAAATTTGCGAGGATTTATGAGCGTTTGGTAATCTTTCACTCCAAAACTACCTGTCGGATTTCGCTGAAATTTGGCACACAGATAGTTTACGACCTGGGTTAACACCTGGGATACTCATTATCGTTGTAAACGTGACCGATGTGGGATTAATCTAGTGATCTATAATTCATTTCTACATATATATTGTTTTTAATCATGAAACTATTTTTTTTTTCATCCTATCTACTCTTCTGTCTATATTATATCCTCACTTTAACTCCGCACCGTAAGGTTGTATGCATAATCAATGATTAGCGAGAACACGGTCTGTTTTCCCCTGTTATTTTTATTTTTTTGTTCACAATAAAATATTTTATTATACACTTTATATTACAACTACATTGTACGTATTATATATAAAAGTTCTACACCTACAGACACCGGACGTGTCGTGGCAGACATTCTCATGTTTTTCTATGAAACATTTTGGTAAGAGACGACGCCACAGTGTGCTGAAACACGCTATCAAAGTTTTCTAAACACGTTGCATATAAATAACGTCGAGTTGAAACTACCTGATCCCTCGGGTCCTCGGGTCCCTACCGTGGTCCCTTACGACCAACACCCCTGACGGGTGATTTCCCTTTTCCTAACCTACTTTTATTATTATTATAATTCGCATACGGTTGTATAACTTTTTTTAACTTACAGAACTGACGAATGATCTCTCTTTTCCTAGCCTACTTCTATTATTATAATTCGCATACGTATAAGATTTTTTAACTTCCAAATGTGAGTTTCTCTCGTCAATTTCATTATTCCTACTGTTAGGCACAAGTCTCCTCTCAGGATGAGAAATTTGTAACCAAGACAGAATTTGTAAACAACACAAAACATATAGTGATTGATAAATAATTCTCAGGTGCTTCCGTGGTCCTAATAAAACATATTTAATATCTATTTGGACATATCTAAAGTATCTAAAATGACGGTGACCATATCAAAGCTTCTCAAAAGACACAGGTACGTCACATGTGTAATATTGCAATGCTGTGTACTTATAAACTACGGACACGGGACAACACAGTAAAGAACATCAATATAGTTGAAAAACGTTGGAATAGCTCACATTCATAATTCAAATAATTGATTGAAAAAAACTTGTATCTTACATATTTGAGTAATAAATAAAAAAAATGTTTGTTTGTTTGCGTGTTCGTTTAGTTTCCTACCTAAAACTCTTCCTTCTAGCTAATTTTAATTTTAAAAATTTAAAATACCTTCCTTCTACGCTTCATCTACCTTCCTTTCCTATCTTAATAAAACTTCGCAGATATTAATCCGAAAAACATGACTAAAATACTGATATGGCACAATGAGAACGAAAGGATTAAACTTAAAATTTCGGATAAAGAATTAAATTAATACTTGAAACTACCGCTTACAACATAGTCTATCGTCTAGCGAATAAAAAAGAGGACCATTTTGTGCCAGAAAAGGACAAACATACATGTTACGTCACTTTACTAGCCGCACGTTTTGTAACTTCCACAAAATGAATATTTGCATTTGTTCTCATCGTGTGATATGATGATATAAGACTAACCTATCTATACTAATATTATAAAGCAAAAGAGTTTATTTGTTTGGTTAAACGGGCTAATCTCAAGAACTACTGGTTCGAATTGAAAATTATTTTTGTCTTGAATAGTCCGTTTATTGTGGAAGACTATGGGCTACATAACATCACGGTATGTTTATTTGTTTGTATGTTTTCTTCTATGAAACCACAGGGCACACCTAGTAAGAAATCTGTCTGCCTTACAACAGCTCTTTTCAGTGTTGTTGTGTATTTGCTTTGAAAGGTGTAGTGAATCAGTTACACTTTCACCAACTTAGTACTTAAGAATAGCATCGCATTTGTGACCAAATTAAATACACTAATCAGATTTGGTTTAGATTACTAGAGTCCATGGGTAGCAGTATTTTTTTTACCATCAAGACAACTGAATATTCATACCATACAAAGATAGAATTCCCAAAATCATACGAAGACTATGGAAAATTCATCTTCCCGTGGCTATTCTTCTGTGGACTTTATAATTTATAAACTTGTCCTAAATAAACTAACTCAGATTAGTCTACACATAATAGACAGACAATGCAGATCTAAACTGATGATACCAGGATATACGAGCTAGAATTTTGCTATAGAACTCTTGAACTAACCTAAATAAGCCCTAGATCAGAATTCTTAAAAATCTTGGCCCTTACAGAAGCCGAATTTTTTTTTTATAATTTCTGTGATTTAATCGTATAATTAAGAAATATAAAATTTACAATAATACTATGCATATAATCCCATTTACATTGTTGCCAAAACATAAGTTAAATCATAAAAAAATCTTTAAAATTAACCACATTAAGCCTAATATTTTGGAAAATTATATATAACTTTTATCCATTTTAATTTCAATTTAAGTCTAGAATAAAATCGATCTTGAAGAGACTTTGGTCTTGTGATTTTATATCAATCGTATTTTAGCATTTAATTCTTTTGTTATCAATTACATGATATCAAATACAATCATGATATCACTTTCATTTTCAAAATTTTTTTTTTTTTTTTTTTACACTTTGGTTTGAGATTTCTAATTTAACTATAAAATACTTCGGGGAATTATTTACCTTAATATACCTAATAAATTGTAAATTTCTAATGTAAATCAGAAATATCCTCTCATTTCCTAATAGCTCTCTAACTTTAAAATCAATTTGCAAATGTTTTGAATGTGTGCGAATGTGTGTTCACATCATTGTTTGTGTGTGGTGTACTTCGAATGTAGCTTTTCCAATTTCTTTCACAGTGAAACCGATGGCGCTGTGTTCAAACGGCTGTTACCACGAAATAGTATTTTCTTTATCGTGAAATAGTTCCAAATTTAAGTTTAATCAAATTTTCAATCAAATTAATAAATTGATTCATATTGAGTTTATAGAATATATTAAAGCTTTTGACCCTGATTTCGAGACCAGACATACACCTGAATAGTTAAAAGCCGATTCTGATCGGTGGTAATCCTACAAAACAATTCCCTTTATTATAGATTTGCATTCGTTTCAAAAACAAACTCCATATTTGCAATGTTGTGAATATCATTTTGTATAAGCATACCACAAGATTCTGTCTTTGGTCCATTATTCTTCCATTCTCATATATTCTGTAATCTTCTTCTATATCTTCTCTTTTATTCTTCTCTCTCTCTCTCTCTTCTCATTGCAAATCACTGTAATTTTCATTTGTTTCCATTCCTCATTTAACATTGTCAGTATCGTTATTTTAAACATAACATATTTCTTCGACACTTTCTCAATTAATACTTCACATCTTACTTTATTGATTTTGTTTTTATAACGTATAATTTTAAACCACTTTACAGCATTATAATGCTATAATTTTCCCGCTTCAAATCAAGTTTTCATTCCAAGTTATAAGCTCCTCTAGTGGTTTTATCCATATATTCGCGTTTTATCTATTTCCGAAATACTTTCTCCTTTCATAAGAAAAACTTATTACCTTGTATCCATCTTCTGACGACAAAAACTTTGTCAAACGCATTCCCAGACGCGCGAAAAAAATCCGTTAACATATTTTTTTCTTTCATCATCACAGTCTTCTATATTTAATCTTCCTAATTCGTTGCTACAAATGCCTTTTACTCAAACCTTGTAGGTAAACTTTCATTTTTTTTTAATTTTTCATGTTATATATCATTAATAGTCTAACAGTCAAACGCTGTAGATTTTCTTTTTTTACCGACATCAAAACATTATTTCCTACTGCAGTAGCATAATAATATGCTATGCTATACATCACAGCTCCTATATCTTCCGCAGTGGTACATTAGTACTCCTATCATCCTGCAGTAGTATCCTACCGTCCTAACCGCGTGAACACAGCACCACGGCCACTAATAACACAAACTATCCACTTACGTTTAGACGATGGCTCGCCGTCTTCGGTTTTCGCCTTCTTCGCCCGTGACTTGGTCGCTTTGGCGGTTCGCTTTTTACTTTTCGTCTCCTCTACGTCTTCTTCTTTGACAGGCGCTTCGTATTCTGTAAGCAAAACGGTATATCACATATTAACTGGTATTATATGCGTTGTAGCCAGTTGAGAATATTTTTGAATATAATTTGAATTTAGAACGTTTGTAGACCGCATCAGGTGAACCCTTGGCGTACTTCCTGACGTCAATGGACAGAGCTGTTTGTTGGCGGGAGTCCAGTGTATATAAGGGCTCGTATTTGCCTGTGAAGGCAGTCTAGGATAAGACTCATACAAAAAGCTCTGATCCTAACAGAACTGTTGGTTCACCTGGTACAGTCTTAGACTGTATATTGCATATGCGGAATCGCTACGGCGATACCCTATGCTACAGCTATTGCTAAGGCGATACGCTGTTCGGGTGGCTGTGTTGCAACTATACTAACGTGGAACTAAGGTTCTGTTCGTCACTAGTGTTAAGTTACTTTGTTGCTTTATTATTTTTTATGTGTTTATGTTATATGGGGTATTATCTATTGTATTGGATTGTATTGGGTAACTATCTTGTGTGATAAGTGTGTAAATAAATCTACTTTCTGATTGTTAATTTGTGGCTACTTAATCCCTGCAATATGGGAACTCCAAATCCTAATATACCTCTCTTGGCTCCCGATCCGCCGATACATATATACAAATGCAATTTACTTTTCGTACATCTGTCTCAAATTAACGCCTCGTGCTGGTTTGTTACTGTTCCACGCAAAATCTACTGTTTTTTTTATTTTTTTTTTATATAGTATGAAAGTAGCAAACGAACATGCAGCCCACCTGATGGTAAGTGGCTACTGCCGCCCATGGACATCTGTAATCAACCCTAGG
>DWLI01004869.1:0-10509 GCA_018249915.1 Cecropterus dorantes dorantes
ACCACACCCTTCAGACCAGAGTACATAACACTGCTGTTATTAGTCAGAAATAGGTGTGGCGGTGGTGGTTCCGGGGGCGAACCACAAAGAGTTCTACCACGTTTATGAGGTCTAAATATATGAATCGATTTTGTAGCGTAAATGTTATGAAATAACGTATTTCGTCACACTCATTACCATATAATTGATTTTCCACACCTATTAAACCTGAATAAGGTCGCGAACTGATTAAGGCCAAAATTGGTTTACTTCAATCAAGTCGTTTGTAGGTACAAATGGTAGAAAAAGCCCCATTTTGTTCGAGTCTTGAAATTTTTGAACAATTTAGTGCAGACAAAAGTTGAAAATGTTGAAATATGCGATAGTTAAGCTTTACTTTAGACGTCGTTTAGTTTGAAAAGACTCTCGACGGTCAACTTTTAACGATATTCTAAAATGGGATACTTAAATCGACTTCAATTTCAGCAAGTTTTATGTTTTAAAATATTCACCTCGTTTAAACTCTATACTTATTTTTTATGTCAAGGGATAGTGACATTAATGCTTCATGCTGTAAAAAGTACGCTGTCGAGGTATAAAACAACGGTCAGCAATACGCGGTACGCAGGTTCTTGCCACACTACCTTAGGTACTACTTTTGGTTGCGGCCCGCCTTTGCCTTAGGTAGAGTTTATAATGCGACTTACATTACTAAAAGGTTCCTAAGCGCCGGTCTGAAAGATATTTTATGGAAAATAAAACATTGTTCGTATTTCTATTAAACCATTGTTATCCTACTGTTGGGACCTCCACGTAGGCCATGAGAGGATTGGTAGACTTCGTACACATTTGAGATTTTTTGAAAACATTCTCAAGCTAGATACTTACGATGTTTTCCTTCATCATTAAGCAAGCGATAATAAATTTCTAACATGCAGTTGCTAAAAATTAGCGGTTAACTGGAACGTTAACCGCACTAGGATTTTCTCCTGTGTCGCGGGTGCATGGACACACAAAGACGAATACACAAAGACCCAGACTCAGAACAGAATTCTAAATTCATCTTTCAGATGTCTGTCTGACCGGGAATCGAACCCGGAACCCACTGCACATTAGGCCGGTATGGTGACCGCTCCGCCACGCGGGTCGTCTAAATTATGATTATATTATATATTATGATATTACCTGATGTTAATGCTTCAGGAATCCTATTGCGGTCGGTCAATGGTTGATAACTCTTAGCAGCAACACGAACGGTTGTGTGCAAATGCATCATTAATCTTTAATACCTAACAGTGCCGTAACTACTCTTGATAAACGGACAAACTAAAGTGGCTGTGCGATTCTCTCGGGTTAAATAGAATTTCGCCACCTGAACAGCGATTTGAATCGTTCTACCAATTAAATGTAGTTTAGTCTACCGTTCTATTATGTAAAAGGTCATCGCCGTTCAGGGACATCTGTCACTGATTCCAAATAGGACCGAATTCCGGTTCGGTTAACCTAAGGTTGATCATAGATAAGTTGCTATTCCTGGTAAGTAAATTGGAATATCTCCAGTTAATTCTTCTTCCTTAACACATCTAAAATCAGATATGTACTCTGTTGAAGTCATAGTCATAACTTTGGGTTGTAAATAAAATGTCATGGACCCGTATTTCATTTTATTTATTGTTAATTAGAACGGTACAATACCACTTATAGTAATTAACACAATAATATCAAGTCACATTTTTTTTTAATTTGTCAAATAATACAAAATAATAACATAATGAAATGTCAAATTAATGCATGCATACTAATAAATCATGAAGTTTCGCTAAACCTTAGACACACTAAGGACTTTCCTCCACTTATCAACAAAAATGTCAAAATTAGAGCCGAGAGTGTACGCGGGATCGGAGAGTTGGCGTGGGAAAGCGTGTGACAGTGTGTGTGCGTCATTGTGACACTTTAGTAAAAGTAGTGGTAGTTTTTTATAATATTAAAATAGTAATAGAACTACAGTTTACTTGGTGGTGAGTGGCCCGAGTTAGATAAGAGTCGAATATAAGATTAGAGTCTTATGTAGGATTGGCCATAGATGTTTGCTACTCCTGAGGATTAAGTCGAAATGAGGATTAAGTCCAAAGGAAAAATGTGTGTCTCTTACGATACCCTTCAGACCTGATCACAATACTGTTTAATTTTGCGCTGTTACCCAGAGTAGATTTAGCAGTGGTACAGCCGAAGTCGAATCAGTTCTTTCTTCATAGTAAATTCATTTTTTAACACCTAATTCGTCTATCAACTCCCTAAATATTGTCACAGACAAATCATGGTAATGGCTTCATATAACAGACGTCATTGTCATCTATATAACACGTGTGTACGTCATTGTTTGAATAGAATGTATGTGCATCTGTAATCAACTGAGCTACTGCTCAGGCATTGTCATCTTAATGGAATAGAATAGTCTGTTTACTTCCCAGAAATGTAGTTAATCCTTATTGCATACAATATTGTTGTATACGTACTCCGCTCCCGTTGATAGATTAAGGATGTTTACACCCGTGTCATGCAATCAAGCTTTGATATTTAGTACTAACTAAATCCGTCCACGCTTCTCCCTGGCCCAGTATATATGTATATGAGGACGTTTAAATATAAGTACACAAAATATTCCTAGGAAGTGCAACGTGAAGATTTCGAGTAAATCCATCAACTACTTTTGAGATTTGCGAATACAAACATATGGAAGTTCAATTTTATATTTTATAAAGATTCGCGCTTCAATAGGAGGTCTGCGGTACAACTCTTACGTTTTTAAATGTTTAGAAATATTTTTATTCGTGTGGGGTAGTACGGCAGCCTTACCCATTAGTCTACAATGTAACAATGGATCTATGAATAATTCTATATGTATACATTTTTTAGGATTAGATTTAGAAGTTGATATCGTATATCAATGAGCTGTAGTGACCACCTTCTATTCACTTACCCACAGTGTATATGAATCATTTAATTATAAACGTAAAAGACTAATAACGTTTCAAAGATATTATTGCCCAGTTCTCGTTAAGGCCCTTGTATTTAAAATACATATTCAGCTGCTCAATACAATCACATTGGATGAAATTATGTGAAGATATGCTGTTATTTTCGCTTCAAGATATACATGTCGTACAATGGAACCCCTGTGGAACACGCGTAATCTAGTCACAAATTCGAGCTATACAAATTCGGCGCATCTTTCCCGTGTACAATGTTACCAAACGAGCTTTAAGCACGTTCATGTCGACTTTGCCTAAGTTTTCCCGTTCCTCAAAATAAGTTTCTTCTGACTGTTTTCATACTAAACTTGGTTACAAATTGTGGTTTGTTACACTGTAAGTCTGTTCAAAGTAGCTGCTCTAACTTGTTATTTCACTTAACTCAAATTAAATATATGAATCAGTATGTGAGTTTCATAATTGTTTCCTACACTCCAAGTTACACGTTAACACACACACACGCGCGCACGCAGGCACACACACATAAACACACATACACACAAACACACACACACATATATAAATACGCTTTCTCCTCCTGTTTGGAAAACTGTTACCTTGTAGTATCAAATGGTTTAATTGTGTATTGCTTGGTACATATTAACATTAATAGATGTTATTAAAAATTGAATTTTGCATTACTATTAAAGCGACAATATCACTACGTGTATTTATCTCTGTTCTGCCTTATCACAATGGTATGGGAATTAAGGTAGAGATATACTTAAAATCAGGTAGGCTGCATATTTGCTGCATTTTATTTCCAAAAAGTATGGATTTTATAATATTTGTCATATATTTTCATAACTGGAGATACCAGTTTCGGTCGTAACCAAAACTAATGTAACTAACGTACATTTAACTGAATTTCCTTACAACGATAGTTCCTATAGATGTAACGTTTGAAAAAATTTAATAACACTTTTTTAATAAAATAGTGCTGTGTGTAAATAAGATCGTGAATATATAAGAATTGCTGCGGTGAATTAATAAAACCCGTGGGTTTAAATCAAGAGGCTACAACAAAATACGATTCATCAATTATTTAGGCGTCCTTCGTCAATGCGGTCGGTGTATTCCGATATTTCGGGTTCAGTAACAAATAAATTTATTAACTAAGAATTTACAAGTAGATAGCTTGTGAATAAATTAAATGCAAATAAGAAAAAAATAAAAATCCGTTTTTATTGTCTTATAAGCACATTTTAAAATAGAACGTAATACTTTAAACAGATTTTTTCATTGTATATCATGTTAAAAGGGGATTTGCACGATATTTGTTTTTTTTTTGTCTGCATTTTTTTATGTGAATTTTAACGTTAGAAGTTCTGATATTTTCAAGACTTCACTATTTACAAAACAGTTAACAGGTGTAGAATGGTTCAGGAAGACGTTTAAAATAAGTGACTAAATGAATTAATGTATGTAAACAACATTGATCCTCCCTATATTGTATTAAATCTTCCGCTCTAAAAGGCTTACGGAATTTCTCTATATATCTTCCTCAGCGGAGACAAGGGCTTTTTCTAGGTCCTTGGCCGGGAAAGACAAAGTATCATACATTTTCTGAAATTAAAATGTATTACCCATTTGGAGTTGAACACTGCACGCTATTTAACATGAACGGAACTTCGTATTTATCCGCTAAATTATATAAATACATCGATATTAAAGCAAAAACGGTGCTAAATAAACTATCACTCCAACAAAACAATTCGCAGGGGCTTACAACTCCGCGAGTAAATCCCAAGCTTACGCCAGGATGAGACCGTCTGAAGCGAAGAAAAACGTCTTAACATCTTTTGTACTTGCTTCCAGACAGGATCCTATTTATTTATCTCCTGTAGTTTTGAATACGGTGTTTTGAGCTACACAATGGATTTAGACCAGAAATTTTATGTTTCGTTCTATCATCTCCTTTGTAGGAAAAAACAATTAAACTCTGGCTCCAGAGATTTAAGTACTCATAAAATCCGTAGTTTTCTCCGAAAATACTTTCTGCTATAGATCACTTACCTAAAGATACTCGATCTGTTGCAGACGAATGGCACAAAGTTTAAATTATATTTAACACAATTATTACAAAAGATAAATAAAAGGAATGCAAAATGTGTGAGTAATCAAAAACCGGCCAAGTGTTTGTCAACTCGCGCACGAAGGGTTCCGTGTCATTATATTATATATAAAGAAACAGCAAAAAAACCATCATCTTAAATATTTATTTTATTTTGTTTTTAATAATAATAATAGTCTTATTCAAATTCAGGTCATAAATTACATCTGGACAAAATTTAAAGCAGTTTTTTTGTGCGTGATCGAATAACAGACATACAAACGTAATATAATAATATTATTATGAATAGGATTAGTCCAAATTCATAATTAAATTGTTAAAATAATAATTGATTTTGATGGCAGTTTTAAATGGATAGGGTTTTACTACGATCGGTAAGATTATGATTAACGGAAGGAAAATCATTTGCTTACATACTTTGTCTTATATTTAAAAAATCATTATAGGTATATAGAAAAGATTGGAATATTTAGAGGTACGACTACGGAGACACCACAACCACACCTGTTTCGGCCTTGTAAAAAGAGTGTTGAGAACTGATGCTCGGAGACCTTCTAACTGAGATCTCAAGGTAATGTACGCATGTGTCGCCAACCTCAAATAAGACTGTGATCTTATCTGGGGTTGATAACAGATGTCTTATCATCGGTGGATTGCACGCTCGTATGCTACCCCCATATCAAAATATTTTTTTTGGGTAATAGATCTAATTTTGATAAATTAGAAAAGTGATGCCGTGTATTTTATACACTACTAAAAATCTAGAACTCTGACGAAATCTAACCAAACCGAAACTAACTGAAATGTTGTTTGTGACCTAAAATTTACGTTACAAAGTTATTTTTTAAAACAGCAATGTCCATTTCGAATATTGTTTCATCTCTTTTTGCAGGCATCGATACTTTGGCGAACAGAACGGTTCACGGAAATAAACTGACCTAGAAATCTAAATAACGGTAAGTATTTGCTGCAAAATTTTTGTAACTTACTTTATTAACAACTCGTGTAGAGATACAGTAGGTTAATAACTTTACATCTCGGAGGAAAACTTTGCAGGCATTTTCTTTACAATTTATTTTACCACTCACAAATTTTATATATCTATATATCTTTCATATGTCATAAAGGAGGTCAATTTTTATACTATATGTTACAGTATATATTACAGTACTTTTTAATAGACTTTAACGATAAATTGTTAGTTTTTTTTTTGTTAACTTTGAGATGTCAGGGACACTAATATAAAAATAAATATATTTCAAGCTTCTCTCTTTTAATGGTGTGTTATAGCTACATTAGAAATATATACTGAAAAATTAATAGCTCATTGTTATAAAAATACGTAAGAGACAATTTTTTTCTGAAATAAAGGTAAAAATAATCACTGTAGTTGAGAAATTTCAGTTACTGAAAGGAAGGAATGTAGGTAATATTAAGATTAATACAGATGAATGATCTCGGATATTTACCGGAATTAAATTACCATACCTTATATAATAACAATATGCTTACGTTACGTGATACGTTACAGACGTCAACAAAACAGTGAAAATATAGAAAATTTAATATTGCTACCTCATAACAACACGTTTACTTTACACTTATATATGTAAACACGTAAAAACAAAGAAAATTTAACTTTACTGTAGTATAAAATAGAATAGTCAATAATTAAGGCTGGCTTTACACGGTCAGTGCTAAAATTTAGCGCACCCAAGCCAGCGGCTGTCAACTTTCAAAGTACGGCGTCGCAGGCCTTAGTTATTCATGGCTGTTGTCCCTGGCCTGTAGTTAATTATGACGCGAGGGCGGCGCTATAAGCAATTTTAATATAGAATTTGTTTCTTTCTTCATTAAAATTAAATACACGTAGTCATAGAATTCATCCTTAATATTGAATAAAGAGTAAATTATTCCAAAAAATAGTTTAGGTATTACATATAGGGGTAGCTGACTGCTTTAGTGCTGTAATATTGGGCCGGAATAATTGCAGTCAAATGAGATCAATAACATAAGTTTGCATATAGAAATTTGTCACCTTATTAATTCATACCTCTACTAGGTATTTTATTTTGCTAATGTTTTAATGTAAAGCTGTTATAAGGAATCATAAACTTTGTTAAAACATTAAACGTAGCGTAAGAGCATATAGTTCACTTAAAGGTAAGTTGCCATTGCCACTCACTGACAACTGTAAGCACCTTCATATAAACCAGGGGATACGTCTGAAGAGAATGACAGATGCATTCCAATCCCGCTTGCTAGTCCTCGGGACTAAGATGATATTTGGTAAAATCTTATAACATGTTTAAATTCAGGCAAAGGTAGAAATTTCGAGGTTATAGAATAGAGATAGACTTAAATTTTATGTATGTTAGATAGACATTAAATTCGGAACGAGCACTTCAACTGAAGGTAGCAAATACCTTCTACGCTAAATACGCACTTCAGAGTAATTTACATTTCTTACGATCTTAACGAGATTCGAATTACTTCGCACGCCACATGTTATCTTTTCAGAATTTCAGTATTTTAATATAGTACGATACATACTACTAGAATTTTAGTATTTTTGTACTATAGATACAACTAATACATGTTTATTATTTTCAAGGAAAAACCTACAAAAGGTACTCGTCATCCTGGGAACGACGACGAGGTATTTGGGACTCTTATCCATATAGCTCTTATCTTATATAGCCTTTGGTGGATATTTTTGGCACTGCGAAGAGAACTGCGGGATCGAAAGGAAAGAAACCGGAGACCATAGCCCCATCAGGCTCCACCCAGATGAGTGACTGGATCTACCGCACCATCTGCTTTTTAGGACGGTATGCGACTACACAGACCGACGCCCTTTGGGTCGGTGGCCCACCGCATGCTCGTGGTAGGTAGTAGAACCAGCGTAATTCGACTGGGGAGGTACCATCGCCACACTTGTTTCTAGGGTGAATCATTTTTTGCGTTTCGTTGGAAGGGTGTGGTTGCCAGCTTACTTATAAATGAGGCGACATCTGCGATCTACTTCAGAAAGAACCCCAGGTCTATATGAAGTTGCTTACAGATGTCCATGGGCGACAGTACTCATTTATGATGGTAAATGAGTACTGTCGCCCATGTGGTGGACTGCATGCTCGTTAGCTACTTTAATCTGATATAAAAATATGAATGTTTTATTTTTTTTATATTTAATATATTTGTAACGCTTATTAGACATAAATACGATCTTTTTGCATTGCTTCCCTACATTAACTTTAAGTACGCCAAATTTCAGATTCCTCCAGCCATCGGAAGTTTTCACTTCACGTATATAGACTCCGCAAAAAACATACAGCTTTTTTAAATCGAGCATTACCGTCAACGTTTTCATTACTCGTTTTGTGTACACATCCAGTATTGTCAATGTGTGTATACTGGGTTCTTGGCTATTGGATTGTGCGAAGTGACTTTGTTGTTCCTGTAAAGGCGCTTCATGAGGATTTCGTTTGAATGCGGCACTCGTAGCCGGGGTTGGTTACTTGAGCTTATTGTTTCGCGGTGTAAGCTCAGTTCCGTTTCGCTTCCGGAATCTATGTTAAAGCTTAGCTAGGATTATCTTGTGGAAAGGTTGAATATCTTTATGGTAACATGACTATCATCTACATGTTAAATTGAATTCGGTCGGTGTTCGTTTTTTAAAGTTGATTTATAAAGTTTGATCTAGCGTTTAAGTATAATTTATAGTATTTTAAAGTTGTTTTTCCGACGTCATAATTTTTTGGTATACGCTTGTGCTTTTGTTTGTTTACTAAATTTTAAATTATTAATTTAACCAATCAAACCATTTTTAAAAAATTCAAAGTTTTACTTGCATTGTGCTTTCATAAAACAACCCATAATAAGGTCATTTACTATTGAAATGTTAATAAATTTATGTATACAAAACCTTCATTTGAAACTGTAAATTTCTAATAAAACGAAGTGTTTACTTATTGGAAAACATGAAAAACGTAATAATATAAGAAGTTGTATCCTAGTAAACTAGATAAACGATATCGCTCGTTGAAAAGTTAATCTTCTCGTCTTCGAATATTGGACGTCTTTGTACAAACAAATTTTAAAGCATTACGAGTCTTCATGTTATGGATGAATAATTCCAAGTTCGGAATAATATTTGTACTACATGTGCTTGGAGGATATTAAGAGTAGCTATAATAGTAGTATATGAAAAAGTTTGTTTATAGTAAGTTTGTATATATAGTAGTATATGAAAAAGTTTGTTTGTAAGACATTGACTCTAACGTAATAAAACTAAACATTTATTGCACAATTGGTGAATTCATATTATAACATTAATTGATACATCTCAATATAATAATGTTTCCTGCGCTTATGACTCCACACTAGAATTTCTTTCTGTGTCGTGGGTGCCATGAATATACACTGAGACGAATACACATTTTTTAAGGTGGTAGACCTTTTTGTGGTTCGACTCTGGAAGCACCACCGCCACACTTATTTCTGGCTTAGAACAGCAATGTTATACGCTGTTGTGTTTTGGTCTGAAGGGTGTGGTCTTATACTTTTCCGAGGCATTCCATCTTAGTCGTCAGTGGTTCTAATCTTCAGCAACGCATCTGTGGTTACCCTTGAGTGAGACTTTGATCTTACGTAGGGTTGACTACAGATTTTCATGAGCGGCCGTGGGCACTTGCTATCAGGTGGACTGCATTTTCATTTGCTACTTCCATATAATAAAAAAAATCGATCGATTCCCGGCGAGACAATATCTATCCCGGAACCGATTGCATATTAGACTACAACAGTCCGGTGACCGTTCCATCTTGCAGGTCGTCAAATAGATTGCATAGGTTGAAGTGTTGAATTCATCATCATTCATTTATACTGTCCTAGACAACGCCTAGTCTGGTCTCTGTGAAAAATGATAAAATATTAAGGTCATAGTTCATCATGCTTGTCAAGTGTGGATTTGTAGACTCTTAGGTTTTTTGCTTCACTGTATATATTTTTAAGTAATACGGAAATAGAGATGCCATGTAGTTTGTGGATACTTTTAAGTAGACCAATAAATAATTAAGCTCAGAAAGCATCTCACAATATTGAAAACACATCTAATCTTCAATTCTTACTGGAAAATGATAATTGATTGTGACTTTGAAAAATCTAAAATTCTCGAATTATGAACCCCGGGTACTTAATGCGAACACGTACAAGTATGTGTATATATAATATTTTGTTATCCTAGTGCTCGAGTCGGAACTAGTACCCCTCAACAAGTACTCTTTACTGTACTTTACTTCCTACTGTACTTACTCGCTATTCAGTAGAGTAGGGTTGCTTACTGCATTGAATGTCTCATTTATTCACACACCGACACCGTAGCGTCGTCGTCAAATAACACTTTTTTCTTCCCTCGGGATAGCG
>DWLI01004870.1:0-10509 GCA_018249915.1 Cecropterus dorantes dorantes
GCAGCCTTGAAAGTGGATCAGTGAAACAAACATTATACAGACTGAAACTGAGATTCCGTCTAGTAAGAACATCTAGGGTAAGGCTTTCTATACTGTTGGTTTCTATGTAAAGTTTATTAAAATTATCTCAAAATAATTTAATAATAAATATTTTCACGAGTTACTTAACATTACATACAAAAAAAAAAACGTGGAAAAATCTTGCATCCTAGTTCTGGTTTCCAGCAGAACGTAAATATGAAAAAAAATACTTTAATTAACAAAAAAATCATCAACGTGCGAAGAGGTACATTGAGCTATTTTTCTATCTTCTTAAATTATTTTGTATCTAAATTCAATTTGCGTATTCAATCTTGTTTGATTAAATTATTAATGTTGTGGGCTTTGCTTTAATATCTAATTCTGCGAGCCCTTAACTACCTCATTTAAATATTGTTGAATAAAGTATGGCTTACACAAAAATATATATCGGATTACCAATTCGATCATATTACGTGGTGACGATGATATTATATATTTCTGTGAATATAATCGTGATGTCATTACACAGTATATATCTTTTATGTAGTTATTACTTTAACTATAAGCGATCGTTATGTTTCTACGTTAATTAGTTTGAGTGTGAACAGACTGCGGCACCATCAGAATGTATGTGCCTATTACAAGTTAATTAACGCTTGGTTTAACTATGAATGATAAACCTTTCATCTTATTATATTTATATTATAGTATTCAGAACTAGATGAGTTTATAAACAACGTCTAAATAAAGTCTATATTGATCGCTACTTTATTACAGTAAACGAGACGGGTTATTTAAGTATTCAGTTAGAGTTCTAAAAGTCACGTAGGTGGAAATTATTGCTAACATTTTATTACAAAGTCGCGCCTATCAATCTTTACTGCCATCGTGCGATACTAAAAGCAACCCTTAAATGTTATGAGCTGTAATTCATACGATGATTTCACTTTACGCTGATTGAACTTTTAATAGAGCAATTCATTCCCAAACTCTTGAAACATTAGGAAACAATATGATTATTAAATAATATATTATTACGCTGATACACTGAGTACATTTTTACTACGTTTAAATTACTACTAGTATTCAAAACGAATTAAAAATTATATATTTCGTTAAAAAGATGACCAGGTTTAAATATGTCCGTTCTAAATAAAAATACAAGTAGATAGGTTGGAATGTAATAGACAATATGTGAAACTAAACGGGTCGGCGAACCGACAAGCCTTTGTCGAATTGCAATACAAGTTTTAAATATTTTTTTTTCATTCTATCACTATTTAAAAAAAAAATGTTTTTATAGAAATATTCACGCATCTTAAAAGTGTGTGAAGTCTATCAATTTGTACTTGGCCAGCGTACTAAAGCTTAATAAAAACGCTCTCATTCTGAGAGACCCGTGCCCGGCAGTGAGGCAATAATGGGTTAACTATGATGTATTATGTAGAGTCTCGTTTAACGGTTCAAGCTTATTTGCAAAATTCTTACTTACTTACTCATACTCAATAATATTTGTTTGGGACGTTTCCGCTGAGTCTTAAACAATAGCAGTGTTTCTTTAACTTCTGGCTAGTATTCCATTCCTCTGCTTTTCCTTTAGCCCGTTAATCCAAACAAACTCTACTGCTTTATATAATTTTCTTTAAATAAATAAAAAAAAGATTTTGTGTACCTATATCGAATATACGATTTAAAAATGAGTGGTAAAACACGAAACAGAGGTGAGAGTCGGAATATTTATGGTTCTGATGCGACTGGAAAATAAAAACCCTGGAGCCATGAATATGCGACCAGATTGTTAGAACATAACGCTGTGCAACGAGATCGATAGCGAAGCACGGAAAAACGTTTATTTAATTTAACAAAACTGTTGAATTTAATTTAAAAGTAACGTTAAATCTTTATATCATCAATACATCAGAAAAGATCAAAATTAATTACAATATAATGTTATGTAACATTCTTTAAACGGAGATGAATCCGCGGGCGAACTTAGTGAGCAAATTATAAGAAGGTAACTAACCGTACATAGCCCCAGGGATTGTGTAGATCCTAACTGGTTGTTTCAAGATTATCATCACTACGATCTGAGGTTGAATGAATGACCGCCCGCGATTAAATTTCCGGTTGGATTGGTGACCGCTAATAGCAAAATTTTATGCGCTCTTTTGCGCCTAGAAGGTCACATTAATTTCCCTGATAGTACGTCCAACTGCCAACAGACCCTGTAGTGGCGTGGTGGAGTATGTCCTAGGCTCCGATTGTAGAGAGATCCGGAGCCCTCATTGGAATATAAAAAGGGTAATAACAAACAAAATAAACTTCAGCAACGTTATGAATGGTAGTCGTTTCATAGTAAAGAGATTTAAAGGGGCGATTTGTGCGTATATTTGCATTATGGGCGTCAGTTGTGAGTATCAAGTTGCGTTAATGATTGACGTAAATTGTTTGTCATCACCACAAAGCGTTTCTGTTTAATAATACTATAAGTCTCACTTTTGGTTTCTAAGCTTTTGTTTATAGCTAAGATCCGTTTAAATATCTCCATTTACAGACTTATTCAGGACCTAACCGCTTCGAGAAGTCGCTTATTAAATGTCTTATATTTTATTAGGTTTGGTCAGCGCGCTATCGCTGGACTTCGAACCAAGAAGTGTCAATAAAAGATATAAATAAATCATTTTTCCCGTGCACTGTTTTTTTTTTATTATTTCCTACATATTTTACGCATAGAAAGTTAGCCACAACACCCTTAATACTGTATAATATAACTTGAAAATCCCTTAAAATAGGTCAACTGCTTCTTAAAATATCCCGTTATTAAAGCAAAATGTTTTTGAAAATAAATTTCAGACTTTCATACAAGAAATATTCAAGTCCAATAAACATTAAAAATTTCAATAAAACTTTTTAGATCCTAACAAATTATATTTCGATTACAACAATAAAATCGGCGGATCAAATAAGATGTCATCAAAGTAAAATTCTCCTAAGTTTAATTTAAAGTTTAGTGAATTTTTTCCATCACCTGTCTAATCGAAGTTTTTCGTTAATTCTCTAGTTATAACTCCTGGCTAAATGAATTGCCACTCAAAACTGACGAGACTACATTTTCAGGGTTCGCTGCGATTAAGACATCCTAATTAATTTTAATTAAGAAAAAGTACCCTAACCTTCTTAAATCTATACTAATATTATAAAGCAGTAGAGTTTGTTAGGTTAAACGGGCTAATCTGAAGAACTACTTGAAAAATTCTTTTTGTGTTGAGTAGTTAATTTATCGAGGAAGGCTATAGGATATATAGAACGTCACGCTATGTTTGTGTGTGTGTGTTTTTTCTTATATAGGAGTAGATGAAACCGCGGAGCACAGTTAGTCCCTATTGTTATATATATTATTGTATATTTACTATTGTTTATTAACAAATCAAGAATTGTTGATGTTCAATCCCGGAAATTTTTAATTTCGGGGGATTGGCATTTATAATTTATGAACAAGTTCAACATTTCGAAGGACCTAACTGAAACAAATCAAAAATTATTAAAATTAAATTTGAAGAAAAATGACCGTACTAAGATTTAATAATTTAATTATATTTAATTATAAATAAAATCATTAGAACAAGGGACCATTTGTCCCTCCAGAGGCTTTAAGGTTTTAATTTTAATCGATCAAACATCGTAGTCTTCTCGATCCGTGCGTTTCTTCGGCGAGCCCGAGGGTTAAGTTGGTATCGAGGTACTCTTCGCGAGCTAATTTTTTTTAAGAGCCCAATTATGCCATATAAAGTAGAAAGAAGAACTTGCGCCGCAGTGACTGCCCCGCAGTATTTCTTGACTTTGTTCAAGACGCCCATTTTCTTTGATGTCAATTTAGCTTCCTCTTATGAACCTGATACGGCACATAACGCGATCTTGGGAGTTTTGTAACAGGTAAACGCACAGAAACGTCTAAAATTTTGACTCAATATACAAAATACATATATCTACACGAATTTTGTGGGATTGGAGTGCCGCGCAGGTCCCGTTAAATTCTAAACCACCATTAGTCGCGCTTGTAACACGAGGATCGCGTTGTTCTGTAGATCCCTGCATTGCACACTGTAACAATCTTCCAATAAATTTGTACGTAACGAATTTGGTTTCCAATTAAAGCATGAAGAGTAACACTTGTTTTTGCGCGGGAAATATTGGTATGGGTAATATTTGAGTCGTAGTGTTATCAAGTCGCGGTGCTACGGCACGTTAGTAAACAGATTCATTCGAGATTCTCACTCTCTCGACTCTCAAGATTCTCACAAAAACATTACGTAAAAATGTACTTTGATTCATTATGTATATAAAAATACTATTTTAGTTTGGTTTGGTTTTAACGTTTCATATAAAATAAGTTTTATGCAATTTTTGTCAATTAATTATAAATTAAAGGTCACGACACTGCTTATGATAGCAACCTGAAATTTACTTTGAATAAGCGACGCTTAAATGTTAGAGCGTTGTACATTATAATACCGCTCTATATTCTGGTCTGATTTAGATGAGCCACTTTAATTAGCGAGTAGGTGGTTTAAGCTTTACAAAGTATTTACTCGTATTATCTATTTACGTACTGCCACGTGTACGTAGCCCTATGACGCTATTCTGTTCTTTAGGGTTGTATACCACTTTTTTCTTTTCTTTCTTATTTTTTTCTCTTCTTTTCCCTCTTTCTTTTATATTTTGGTTTAGATAAAAACCGAAAACTAAAAAAACAGAAGTGAAGTATTTATATTCAAATTTTTTTCTTCGTGCCTGAATTCTTCGGTGAGCCAAGAGATGGAGGGTATCTCAATCAACAAAAAATTTAGCAGTTCGGCGAAATAATGCTGCTAGCTATGAGATAGCGATTTGGCTTATTTATTTTATTTATAGTTTTTGATATATGTATATTTTTGGCATTAATTAATGAAATATAAAAAAATATATATCTTTTAGTCAACTGAAATATTTTTAACTTGGCTTTGTACTTTGTTGCACCAATAAAATAAGACATTTTAATATAGAGGCTTAAATGGACAAAGCGGTATAACATAATTAGTGCTACGTCGTAAGTTTATTATTACGAGCAAAATAATATTTTTAAAAGATTTTCAAATGATTATTATATTCACTTTAAGATAATTTGAAACTGACATATTGCTTTAAATCATTTGGTATTTAAGGCTTCGGCTACTTCTTCGGATAAAACACAACCTTCGGTTGGACACTACTTTTAGGAAAGTTTTAGGCGCCATGTTTTGAAAAGTGGATGCCGAATGTAATCCAGGTGGATTTAGGGACTTGTGTATAAGTGTACAATCTAACGCAGAAAGAATTTGTTTGTTTAAGGAAGTGCGTGCGGAATGTAACGCGGTAAGGATTTGTGGGTTTAATGAAATGAGTACAGGAAGGGATTATTAAGTTTGGAGAAATAGTTACAGTGTAAATGTATCCGAATTTTAGTACAAAGTATTTTAGGGATGTGGTCCACATCTACTTCTATTTTCGCATTACGTGAGGGATAATCACGATCCACGGTCGACGAGGTAGGCAGTCTTTTAAATAACCTACAATGCGTTACGTGCAAACAGATCCAGTAAGTATTGTGTGTCGTGATTTGGAGCTTAGACTTAAAAATAAAGTACGCGTAACACGTGAACAAGCTAGCATCACTATACCGTAGACCGTAGATTGTACATCAATAAATATTAACGTTAATAAAAATAATGGTCTCTTAGAAAGGTTTAGAATAAACTACACAAAAATATGCCGCAAAGTGTAGTTAATTATTTAAACAAAGTTTCGCAGACTTCGTAATATTTTAGACATATTTTAAAGGTGGGTGTAAAAGCTAGACCTCGGCAAGTTAATTAGAAAAAATATTAAATGAAGTTCCAAAGTGGATAGCTGGGAAATACGACCAGAGCGACAGAGGAAAGTTCCCTCAAATTAAGGTGATCAACAAGTATTTAATTAAAAGATGTAAGGAGAAGTTTAACTTTTTCATTAACCAAAAAAAATATTTTTACTTTGAAATCAAAATAAGTTTAAACTATAAAAATATGAAATAACCATTACCTTTTAAGCGACAAAGGAAAGATATAAGTACAAACTACTGTCTGTTCTAATATATTTCTTTCGTCACTAAACTAGTCAGTTACTGCAGTATATAATGTTATATGTAAGTTTATAACTGCGGTTTCACTTATCTCAAGAAATGCATCACATATTGGCTTTATCATTGACTTATATTAATTATATATAATGTATAAAACAAAACCGATTTCTATTATTATTGTTACAGAACTAACGTTGGATTTGGTACTTAATACTATATTTTTATAATATAATTTATGATATAAATCCGTTTGAAAAAATCAAAAGAAGGTTGGTAAGCAATGCCACCATTGTTACCCAACTGATTAGAATTTATATTAAAACCAGGTTTAATGTTTTTTCGACTAATCTTACGAAAATCCCAACGACAACTGCGTCATTGCAAAATTTTCTCCATGAGCCAAGTCAGTGGGCTTTATGATTATGGTTATTGCGATTTTAAATTTATATCATCAACAAAGTTCCGAAATATCGGCATTAAACAGCTTTCTGTGAGTACCTATTACATAATAAAATTTACAAGGTTCGCCCAGTGGCCAAAATATAACCAATTTGAAACACTAAGTGTCCATTGACATTAACAACATCACACCTTAACGCAAATGCGTAAGCCCGCTTACAAATTTGAAAAATGCTTATTTTTATGAACGTAAACAACATTTTACTGTTACAAATCAATTATAGAAATACCGACTACGTTACAACTTCAAGAAACACAGCGCATGAGAGGACGGCCACTCTACACGGATACAAGAAACTTCAGCTCTGCTATTCAAACGTTGCGTTTACTCACAGAGCTCCGACTTTTTTCAGTACCCGGTGGTGTGGCTGCGGGCCATGTGAACAAATTAAGATCATTAGCAGCTACCAAACATAGAAATGAATATCGGTTACTAAGCAAAACAACACAGGTACTGAACTACTTTGTCTTCTTCTATTTATAATATAATGATTTTATTTCCGTGGATAGAAATTTTGTCACATGGTTAACGTTTACCTATATATATTGAAAAAAATATCGTTAATATTACTTGCATCAATACGGCCTTAGGCTACACTGATTCATGAGGATTGCTTTCCGCCATAATGTGCAAGGTAGCTATAAAGTTTGCGACGTCGCAGCTAAGCGAATAAGATATGCTATGATAATGTTATTACTAAATCGGCCGTGATATTGAGCTAGTATGTTAGCTCAAATGCTTATCTTGCATCCCTAGGTTTATAAAAACATTGCCTAAGTAGCTGGGATATGGAAATAAAGCAATCCTATAGGTGAATTTTAGCCATATCTACAGCTTAGTTACTTCGTAAGCATCTGGTGGAAAGACACCTTAATATCCTAAGACCGCTCCTTGTTGTCTGAACATATCAATCTTACAACCAATGTTGTATATAATATCAGTATCCATAAATTAAAAACGGCCAGCCCGTATTTACAGACAAAATTATTATTTGGAACGTAACACAATCATACATTCAGGGTTTATTCTGAGTAAATTTTAATAAATATGTGTAAAAGTTATTTTGACATACTCGCAGTATCATAAAAATGAGAAATTGAAGTTAAATACTGGCCATAACATCTAGAACACTTTATTAGGCGTTTTTAATATAAAAATATACATTCTTTATAGTTTTAGTAAATTCCACATGTATGTTAAAAAATATCGCAAAATTATTTAATGGTATGTATTTAAAATGGTATGAATTATAACTTATTTTTAAAATATATTATATATTGCATCCATAAATATATAAGAAGTCAATCAATTTATCATTAATTTTTAACCCAGAAAAAACTCGCTGCTCTGAATAATTCCTCTCAGAGTTCGGTTAAATTAATGTAGGCGGAAGGCTGATAACGACATTTATGGAAAAAAGTTTCGTGAAGATATAAAATGTCTACACAAAATTTTAATTGATTCCATTGCTGACCTCGATCAAATTTTTATTTAACTTAACCACGCTATAGTTTAACATCTGTGTTTTGTAATTATGCACTTTCGTTCTATTAATTATTATTTAATCATTTATTAGAATCATACATCATTATAATGAACTTTTAAATATTTGTGCTGTATGAATATTAAAAAAGAAGAAAACATGACTATCCTCGTATTATGAAATTGATTGTAATGTGCACGCAATATCATCATAACTATACATGACTGTATAAAACAAATTTAAATACATGTAAGATTTTTTAATTGCATACTTATAAGTTGAGTGAAATAGGTTTCTCTGACGAAACTCTAATATAAAAGTAAATCAGATGACATGGCTCACTGCCAGTAAGTAGTTCTTCCGTCTGTAATCTTCCTTAGTTGACGGTACTCTATAAAGAAAAGCGCTTTGAGTGAGCGCTTTAATCTGCCTTCTATCGGAGGAAATGTAATTATCACAGTTATAATAACTATTTATAAATACTTACCAATAAAGGTAACTTACAATTTCATCGTAATTGTATACTGTAGATTATATTATTTTAATGTTGTTTATGATTGTATATAGTCTTAGATATTGACGATAGTATATTTAACTGAAGCATTACTGATGAGTATAATTATAACTTGTCTCAATAAATAATTTACGAGTGAGAGGTCAACCGACTGCCAATATTTTTGTTCATAAACTCTATAAGACAAATTATATTTATACTAGTTTTTACCCGCGGCTTCGCTCGCGGTTACAATTTTTTGACAAACCATAATGTCTGCCAAAATATATCATCTTTTAATAAAAACTATACTATGTTGTTTCTAATAAGTCTAAGAATATGTGTACAAAGTTTTATGATAATCGGTTGAGTAGTTTGAACGTGAAAGCTTAACAAACAAAGTTACATTCTCATTTATAGGTAATATTAGTAGAAATATATGTTTGCCGTAAAATAATAAGACTTGTCAGGTTATTTTGTGCGACAAGAGATACCAAAAAGGTCGGACTATCGCTATGTTTTAAATTGGCAGGCATTTAGTATAAAAAAAATAGAAATAGGATTACTACAGCAGAGCGTATGGGAGTCTAAAGTATCAGATCATTTTGGAAAAAGGGGTCTGTTGTCCAGAATTATCTGGGCAATCCAGTAAACAATACCCTTATATTATGTGGACTGTACATTCGAACTCATTCTGAAATAAATTATAAAATCCCTCAATACACTTGTAGAGTAATATTTTTCTCATCTTCCATATATGTACGATTCCAAAGTAACAACTCTCCTGTTCATCTCAGTCCGTATATTCAGAGAGAATAGAATGAATGTAGTCAAAGTGTTGGTACGTGACTAGTTTGTTTTATGCTCGAGAAGGATTAACCGAGGAATCCACTTTGTTAAGTGGACGCTGTAACCCCTGGACATTTATTTCGAAGCCGAAATAAGAAGGTAGGCTTACTGAAATTAGCTTCAAGGATACAATTGAGCTGAAACTGTACAATATATTCTTGAGTTATATAAGAAATAATAAATGTTTTGTATTGCTACTTTCATGAAAAGGCTGTATATTTTCTCTTACCTACAAAATATTAATCTAATTAAAAGCAAATTCAGGTCAAGTATTTCAAGTAAACACGGGCGTAGCTGATTAAGAACTTAGTTCTGAATGCCAAAGAAACACGATTTTGAATTTTAAAATGTTTGTTGTTACATTAAAAACACGGTTGTTAAAACAAACATATAGTTTTAAAATGAATTACTATTAAATACCGTTTTTCTTAATGATTATTTTAAGGACTACGATAGTCATTTCATATATTGACCACAGAAAGCGAACTTATCATATCGTTAATTGTAGATTTTAGTTTTAAATTCAATATTTACAAAATAAGATACTAGAAGACCATATAGCTCAAAAGTTATGATTTCTTCAATAGTTTATTTTTAGTTCTGGAAGAATATAACTGTAGACAAAGTTGCATTATTCTAGGTATACGATTGCTTTCAAACGTCGATTTGTAAGTCAGGCAGCATCCACACCCGTCCACTGGAATTCTGAACTGCTGCTATCGGTTTTTACTTCAAAATATGTGTTTTCGTTGTTAAAAAAAATATAATTTAATTATTTTAATACATTATGTAAATAATAATACAATACTTATGGCTACAGCTATGTATTGAAAGTGTTGTAACTAATCGATAATTATGTATAAATATGTATGTACATTTAAATATATAACTCTATGTGCAAATATATGAAAACGTTTCAGCATCTTTCCATAGTATTTATTCTTTCAGATTTGGTCTTCCAAATCCAGTTGAAAAATTATAATTTTATGTGTATATAAAATTACATTAAACTTTATCGTGTGTGTACCGATACTTATTGTACGCCTCAAACAGAAAGTAATGTGACC
>DWLI01004871.1:0-10508 GCA_018249915.1 Cecropterus dorantes dorantes
TTAGCTCTATATAGTTTTCGAGATATTTTGAATGCGCACACTTATACGCTGCGCACACTTTACCCACATGACTCTATGCTTTTTCTTCACGATTTTTACTCAATTTAATTTGTATTAACTCGGTCGAATATGTCAAAAGAAATCAATTTTTGAGGGTTCCTGCCTGTACGAAACCCTAAAAAAGTAAAGTCAGTGTAAGTTTGTAAAACTGGTTTTAAAGTTTCCAAGATGACGACATACGGCATCCTTGTTATGACACAGAAACAGTAAGCTCGGTTCACGCCTCCGCTTATCTTGATTTTCTTCCCGGATATAGATAAGTCAACCTGTTTTGTAGCGGGAGTTCCAAATGTACCTGATAAGACTTTGAAGCCAACACCTTTCTACATATTTGAGACATAATTCTTAGTGTAAACGTTACGAGAAAACCTGTCTAAATGACTTTTGTACATTACTTTTGAATTAATAGATAACTATTAACTTATGATAAAGAGCTTCTGCTAGTTTTTTAGCCTCGTACGTTTAGTTACGTAATTTCTTAATAATTTTTTCAAAAAAAAATCAAAAGTAGCGTAGTACCTCACAGATCAAGGACTTTAGAATATTGTACAATAGCGTATTATATTCAAACTCTGCCAGAAGTCAATTGTATGTCTCATGAAATGATGAGTATTTACATTTCGTAGTATTTATCCAAGCCCGGATAGCTCAGTCGGTAGAGCATTGGACTTTTAATCCAAGGGTCCAGGGTTCAAGTCCCTGTTCGGGCGTATATTTTTAGTTAAGATTACATTTATATTATAACAATACTAATTTGAAAATGATATCATGCGCCAAAATAAAATATATATTCGATTTTAAGTTCAAACATTTGCAAATGAATAACATTGAACGTAATATTGATAAGTAACATTCAAGAGCATATTAATTCAATACGTTTGGTATTTTTTATGCTCTTAAGTTATTAGAATGAATTTACTTAAAGTGTCTTTTAGATTGCGAGAGAACCAACCTTTTCTAAATAGTATTGCATAGATTTATTTATTTTAATTAATTAATATAGTAGGTCACATGTAAAACATAAATTGGTATAGAAATATGTGGATTACTTCCAAATATAAAAAAAAAGTTTTATTGCCTCCAAAGTTTTGTTTTGCGGAATTCGCCAGCCTCTTGGAAAGAAAGAGGAAATAACTATATATAATTTATTTAACGATTCGTCTTATACTCAAGAAAAATAATTAAAAACTTAAAACTTACTATGAGTTTGTAATTTTATTAACGAAAGTATATTCTTTATTTACAGAGAACAAAATATGAAATAATATGAGTGTTAACATAAGTGAAAAGTTGTTTACAAAAAATACATATATACAAAAAGGCAAAACAAAAATATATGAATAAAAACGCTACCTTAAAAAAATTTTAGTGTCGCTGTCTAGTTTGTAATTATGTCAATACAAAAAAAACTCTATCGAGACTCAGACCTTTACACTTACGTGTGGCTCGTCACTAACCGGATTTAGTATGCTGGTTCTTTTATTATTGGATCAGAATAACTGCTACACGGTCACCACATTGTTGCCATAGAACAATAATAACGGAAACACCTATAAACAGGAATTAGGCTTTTTGCTATACGGTTACTTTTGCTCTTTCTAAGTCTCAATAACTAGGGAGTATAAGAAGAGTATTGATTGATACCTGATTACGAAAGTTTCCGTGTAGATTTAACAATAGCAAACGCATGATGGTTTTTCATATAATTTAATGTTCGTATGCTGCCAACCGTCCCAATTTCCTAATCGTTCAGATTTATAGAAATGTAATGGGCGATGAAATACATTTTGTAGTAATGGTAAATACATTAAGTTTTGTACATATTTTTCAGTATGTATATATTTTCAGTATGTAATCTACTCGTATAATATCTATATTAATATTATAAAGCAGAAGAGTTTGTTTGGTAGACCGGACTAATCTCAGGAAATGCTAGTACGAATTAAAAAATACTTTTTGTATTGAATAGTCCATTTATTGAGGAAGGCTATAGGCTATTTAACATCTCACTACGTTTGTTTCTTTATTTTTTCTTATTTAGTAGCGGGTGAAATCGCGTAGCACACCTAGTTTTTTATAATAACAATGATATGTGGCGTGTAATCTAGTAACACCAATATTTCGAGAAAAACCGCAAAATACGCATACACACTTTTTTTTAAATATGATTGTAGCACTAGCACCTAAATTTCATGGCATACCATCCATGCGCCATGTATCCTCTACCAGGTTCAAAATAAAAACAGATCATTAAAATTGATAAAATACTAAATTAATGCATTTAAAATGAATAACTTCAGATTGAAGCCCTGTTCTATGTAAAGTTGGTAAGAGATTTTCATTAGCCACTTGTGTTATGTATACTCTTTTATCAAAAAATACACGAAACTATTTATAAATTTAATAAAAATATTATTATATATAACATGTTTACACATACGTAAAAAAACTCCCTAAAAAGATGAAAAAAAAAATTGTTGTGTGACATTATTATCCACAAACGACTTAATATTTACTACCGAATAATTAGACACCATTTAGACATATATTTTGATATAATATGTAGACATGTAATGATGATGACGAGAGGAAATGATGATCAGACGGAGCCGTGGCCGCATCCCATTGTATAAATGTAATTATCACAAATATACTCCTTAAATGTTTATATACAAGTCTATGTTTAAACATAAAACTAACGGAACATGTTGACTCCAAACTAAATAGATAATTTCGTAATGAACAAATAAGATAAAAGTTATTTACATTGTAATTTGAACAAGTGTGTACAACAAATGAGTCACCAATTACCTTAGAGCTACTTTATAATTGTAGTTTTGATTTTATAGAAGTAGCCAGCTGGCATGGTAAGTGGCCACTGCCGCCCATGGGCATCCGTAACAACCACGGATAAGTTTATCGCCATCTGTCGCCGTACTATCTAGTATGGCGATAGTATCCACCTAGGCATCTGCCTATGAGGATACTTTGCCCCTCAAGAGTAAATTGGAACACCTCGAAGACGTATAACTACTTGACATAGGATAAGTGATATGGGAGAAATAACTGTCTCCCATATCAGATGCTTTAAAATAAAAACAGAGCAGCGTATAACAGCTGACAAGGGGCAAAAATATGTATACGAGTATGTATTCTACTCCAACATTATATAGCCCGGATAGCTCAGTCGGTAGAGCATTGGACTTTTAATCCAAGGGTCCAGGGTTCAAGTCCCTGTTCGGGCGGGATGTACGTTATTTTAGTTCATTTTTGCATTTTTTATTATACTCGTATAGTAATGGCAAACAAGCACGCACCTGATGGTAAGCGGTCACTGCCGCCCATGAATATCAGTAATCAAGCCCTGATAAGTTTATAGGCCTACCTCATACGGCGACAAATGCGTTGTTATCCCTGAGGACTAAGAATGCCTTGGATAAGTATAGTATGGGATAAGTAATGTCACTCCCTTAAAAACATAGCAGCAGCGCACAACACAGACAACATAGGCCAAAAATATGTATATGTATTCTACTTCAATATTATATAGCCCGGATAGCTCAGTCAATAGAGCATTGGACTTTTAATCCAAGGGTCCAGGGTTCAAGTCCCTGTCCGGGCGGGATATCCATTATTTTACTTCATCTTTACATTTTTCTATTACATCACTCACTAACGCCCATGTGTATCAATAATGAACTTCAAATAAAATTAGTTCCTGAGATTGGCCACAGATAAATAACTTGAATTACTCTAAGAATTTATTTTTTGCTTTTACAAGATATATTGTCCATTTTCATCTGAAAATTTCATCTGAAAATACAACACATTTTCATCTGAAAATCATCTGATTTCATAGTTAAGTGGAAAATATTCTATAATTATAGCATTCGGGATAATCCAAACCTACTTTCACCTATTATGTCCTTACAAAAGCATCGTGCGTATGTTACTAAGAATAAAAAAATGCCGAAAATAACACATATGCGTTTTTCCTACCTTTTTTAAAACTTTTAAATACATGGGCAAAAAAAATAAAGCAACGAACGATAACTTTTTTCACCAAATACTTATTTTAGTGATCAAAGTAAAATTGAAATATTTGTATTTCTTAATAAAAAAAAGTTTTTTCCAAGGTTCTAAGTAAATAACATATGAACAAGATATAACCGTATAATATGGTATATGTATTAAGTTACATATAACATGGCCCGGATAGCTCAGTCGGTAGAGCATTGGACTTTTAATCCAAGGGTCCAGGGTTCAAGTCCCTGTTCGGGCGAAACAAATTTTTAGAGCAATTTTAATGACGTTTAACAAAAATATGAATCAACCAGCTTGTATAAAAATAAATCACAGCTTACATAATAAATATTTGGTTTAAGAGTATACTTCTTGGATACATTTTTGTATGTAATGTGATTCGTTGTCTATACGATATACGAGTATAACTCGATGTACAACTTTGAACATACAAACACAAGTCAACTCAGCTAACCCTCAGGGGTAGCAATTCATCTATAGCCTTTCTCAGATAGAATATTCATTTCTATTTGTCTTTGACTACGAGTCTATGGACGGCAATGTCATGACAACAGATGAACTTTGCTACTTTAATTTTATAAACATTCACGTAACAATTATTTCTCCACAGACAAAGGTTACTTCTTTTCGTGGCGGGACCCGGCGCTCAGAGGCGTAGAGGAGGATTGGTTGAGCGCGAGGAACTACTGCCGGCAGCGCTGCATGGACCTTGTCTCCTTAGAGACCAGCGATGAGAACGAGTGGGTGAAAGCTCGCATTGTACAGGATAAGGTAGCGACTTTTTTTAAATACTTATCATAGACAGAACTTTAGAATTAACACTAATTCAAATCACAAATTATTTACGCCACATATTTACAGTAATCTCTCGACATCTCATATTTTTATGCGTTACATACCTACTATTTGTAGTATGAAACTAATTAAAGAGATTTATTTATAATGTTACAATATATTATAACACTATGTAACGCTGTGCAATACACAAAAAAATACTCGCCTTAAACCAATAATTATATTGCCAAATAAGAAAATGATGCATTCGTCAATTGACAATTAGCTCCCCTCGCTTCGCCTCACCTCACCCCCTCCTCATCCCCTTGTCACCTTGCACCGTACCTTGCCACATTAAAGCATCTCACCACTGCTACGTTAAATATAATCTGTGTTAATAAGTGTTGTAACACTTATAAGTTTTAAGCCTTAAGAGGATTTTTTATTTGCATATCACTTGTTTCTTGTAATATGTAAAAGATATATACTATAAAAACGCTATTCGATTACATTAATTGTTGAAACAAGCTACACACAGACACTCATTCGTACAAATAAAGAAAAAAATTAAGAGTTAGTGGAATTTCCAAACAAGTAAGTACTTAATTGCTATTTTCTGATAAATACTAAGAAACCAAATCGTAAGAACCAGTTTTTTTTTGTACTTCTGTTTTTATGAGCTTAATCTTTGAACTATAAGTCCGTTTTCGCGGGTTTTTAATACGGAAGAACAGTATCTTATAATACTTCACTTCAAAATTAGATTTATAAACATTAGAAGCCAGCTGAGCTCGTTATATGTAAATTGAAACAGGTTCAGTCATACCTACTACTTATTTATCTATTAAAATTTTCTACACACAGAAAGAAATATAGAATTATCCTAAAAAAACTATTATTATTTGTGGTCGAGAGTCGTAAATGGTTATGTCCCTCCGCAAAAGGATACGATTTAAAAAATCAAACCAACACATGCCCTCCGAAGTAATTTTATCATTCAGACGGCATATCTAACAATTTCCTCCCGCATAACGTGCGTAACTATGCGTACAAAATTGCGCAAGACAATTGCACGCGAATCGTTTCTCGGTCATCAATAACAGTCACATGAGGTAAAAATCCTCACATCATTTACTAACAATGACGCTCCATCCTTGACCCGTATGACTACTCAGCGAACCTCTTCTCGTGAATTAATAATAGGTTCACGCGTGACCCGACTTTAGAATGACTCGCCACCCAATGGGACCATCAGCGCCGAGTGAAAACCTCGTGCATTTTTCGAAACAAACTAAATAGAAAAAGAAAGTGGAGCAGTCTTTGAAACGGTCTATAACGAATTCGAGGACGTGCTTGTTGTACGAAGCTTCAAGAAAACCGTAAAATGGAACGATCTTTCAACGTTTTGTTGATGTATTACACTTACACTTCACTGGTGAAAACAATAAGGTTTTCCTTTTTCTAGTTTCACTGATACGCTATGGAAAAGTTAGTTTCGTTCCGTGGGAACCCTTTTGTTCGAGGTATCCCAGCGTATAGGTTGCTGATAATATCGGATCGGCGCTTAGTCAATACGCAACCATAATCAACTAAGCATAGCAATCATTTATTATTGTCACAGCACTGACTTTCTTTACTGAGACAATGTTTATACTTCTTTTAATTGTATGTGATGAAATGAGTCTATTTTTATTCTTTCTCGTATATATAAGGATAATAGTTTTCTTACCATAGTGTACAATTCTTTCTTACGTAGATAGAAAAACTCTTTAATGTAGAGGTCGACATTTGAAGCAATATTACCCGCATCCATTATAGGAGGTGGATCATTTCTTTTCTACTTTTAAGAATTATACAATAATTTTGTAAAATAAGCAGGCTGCTTATTACATGTATTACATGTTAAGTTAACATAAAGGATAACGTCTGTAACTGACCTTCTCCAGAACATAATTGTAAAGTGATAAAACTAGGGTAGTTCGACAATTCTTGCGTTTCGGTTGAAGGATGTGGCTGCCAGCTCTCTTATATATGAGACGACCATGTTGGTCCTTGACTTGAGATGGGACTCATGTTTTATATGATGTTCATGGGCAGCAGTAACCACTTACCATCAGGTTGACGCCATACTCGTTTGCTACTTTAATCTAATGAAAAAATGACTAGCCAAATCATTATAATACTTAATTTCGTTTCTATCTTCCAGGTCAAATACATTTGGACATCTGGCCGTCTCTGTGACTTCAAGGGTTGTAACCGTCCGGACTTACTCCCCAACGAGATTAACGGCTGGTTCTGGACTGCTGAACTGCAGAAACTTGCACCCACCACCAACCGTCAGCAGAACGACTGGTCTGAGGGCGGTGGCATCGGAAAACCACAACCTGACAACAGGGTAAGAACCGTTGCTGTAGAAACCAAAGACAGCAAATTTGATGAAAGTTTTTAGTACCTATGCTAGATAAGGGTTCCACTAGAAACCGTAAGTGCGGCATCAATGATCAACTACAGTCTATCACACTGTTGTTGCCGATAGTGGTCACCTGAACAACAAGTGACCAGTTCAATAGTTAGTAGGTACCATACGTTAGTATGTATGCTGTCAACCAACCCTACAAGGCACATGAAGGCATGCCTACGTTAAATTTATAATTTTATAAAATGAACAATGGCAAAGCTTAAGCAAGCGTGAAATTACGGAATCTCGTACATTGTGACGCAACCGGACGGAATCCCGAACGGTTAAGTATTAAGTAATAACGTATTTGTCAGTGTCGCGCAAAATCCTCGCAACGGAACTCACGCAATGAAAGCGAAAGTGGCGTAAATATTTATGAGCCTGCGAAATATTCGCCGAAGGGCGTACCCGCATGTTTCCCACCTACTTTCTACAAACAGCGCACAAAAGCTCATCGATATTCGGTGCGCGTCACCGTATTGTTTGCGCGTCACTTTCGCCGCGTGGTGCGCGGGCGCAGGTTGCAGCAGCCATGCCAATGGCCTACGTAATGGCCTGCGGTCGCGCAGATCATCCGTATCCGCTTGTCGCTATAACCACTTGATGGGCGTTCAAGGCCTTACGTGTGTGGTTCCGTGACTAGTTACATCAGCGTTTTACGATCAGACTTACATTTAATGATAGTCTAATAACATCAGGTCGTATATAGGAAGCTATGTTATAAGGCGCCTGCATACCGTAGCAATCAAATAGATAACTAAATCTTAATATATTCTACATAACTATACCTATTACATTAAGTTAATAATCACTCACTTACCTACTTAATTTACGTACTAAAGGTCATTTTTACATAAGCAGTTTCGTAATCACTTAATATCATCTTACACATAAAAGGTTTAAGTACTTAATTTATAAAGTACACTCAGTTATCATCATAAATGGCTATCTTCTGACCTTAATTCTTATTATAATCTTAGTTATTTTAAGATTGGTCGACCGATGCTTTAGCATTAAGACCACTTATATACTTTGATAAATAAACTTTAAATACGTAAGTACTTAGGTATCAATAACAGAATTGAGATACATATGCTCATTAGCCAACGTTGGCAAAAAAATTGTTTCCGGGAATCGAACCCAGAACCATGGCAGGTCGTTAATAACCACTGTGCCAAATGGATCGTTAATGTAATTGTATGCTTCGTTCTCCATATCTACTACATAGAAAAATGTTACTATTCATTGAACTAGTTCTTTTTTACAAACCAACAGTCATATTGCGCTCACTATAAGGTCATTACATAATGCACCAAAGAACTGATTGATGGGAATGGTATTTCATAATGATGCATAATTTACAATATTTTACCTATATACAGAGTAAACTTGTATTATAGGGCATATCAGGCACATAACACACTGGCAGATGAATAAAGGAGTCATTGCAATGTTTTTTTCTTATTTAAAGCATATAAAATTAATTAGAGTGCTAAGACTGGAGGCAACTGCGACTGAAGAAATGTAGCATTTATTTCTTTGTCTGTTAGTCTGTCTAAGTTAAACACTAAATCGATAGTTATTTATTAATGAACGTATTGTCTTCAGGAGCTCCACCAAGGCGGCGCAGCGGAGCATTGCGTGGCGATCCTGAACAACTTCTACAACGATGGCGTGCACTGGCACGACGTGGCCTGCCACCACCGCAAGCCCTTCGTTTGCGAGGAGAACGACGCTCTCCTCAAATACGTGCGGTACACTAACCCCAATTTGAGAGTATAAAATTAAAAACATCCAACAATTACCCAAAATTCAAATATTTATAAAAAGACGGAGAACCGAATAAAAGGCAGTGTGACCAAAAATTACAGTCTTGAAATTGAAGACAAAATAAGGCCTTATTACTCAAATTATAGTTTTCAAAATTCCCGTCCTAGCTTTAAGTTATACCTCATTATATTTATTAATGTATTTAATTAAATAGTAGTCGCTGTCTTTCGCAACAGCTACACGTGTTGTGATACTTTAGAAGTACCTATTTATCTGTCAATAAAGACTGCTATAAATTATCTTCCTGTTTTATTTATGTTAAGATGAGAGATTTACCACTTGTCACCAACTATACCTTACCAATTCTGGTTATGAGAGGATTTACGTATCGATCTTCGTATAACCCAGTTGTACCAGATCAGCAGTTGTACCATGTACCTTTGGTAAATGATGGTGGTAAGATAAAACTATTTTTATTTGCATAAAATCAAAAGTAAGTATAAAGTCGTTTTAAGTTTTAAGAATATTTAACAATAAAATTATATTTTTCTCATTCTTATTTTAAAATAATAATGGCTCTGTCAAACGTCAATCGCCACACACCTCCTCTCCTCACCTCATCTAACCCCCCTCTAACACCGCACCTGGTGAGGTGCGGTGTTAGAGGTGCGGAGGTTAGATGAGGTGAGGAGCATTAGAGCATTACACCGTCCCATAGATTGCAATATGACCACATGGTATAATTGGCACAAGAAAGCAAAGAAATGAAGGGAAAAGAAAAAGAAATGAACCTTACATTCCTTATGACCCCATTCTTGGAAGACTAGGATATAAATATAAAAATAGCGCAACAGCTGATAAAATTATCTTCTTACAAAAACGCCTTTTTTTTTCTTTAATAAAAAATTAAATTTAATAGTTACTTAGTATATTCATTGATTAAAACAAAATAACCGGAAACTGGGTATTTCATGCATTTAATAACAACAACACAATCAAAACAATATCAGTTTATTTTTAATAAACATCAAAAGATAACAGCCTTTTTTATATAGTCACAGATGGGAAACTCAGTCTGAATTTGTATTTAAATGCCTTGGACGGCACTCTCTTTATCATTATGAACCAGAGGCATATGTTGCAAAAATATACCAAAGTCAGTAACATTGTTATATGCATCAGGCGGTATAATCGCAGGAAACTTAACTTCAAACCAATGCTGAAACAATTCGACAATGTACACAGAGATAGGAATTAAATAGACATGTAATAATTACATTAAGACTTTTACAGTATACATGGCTAGAGAATTAGATATTGATGTGCTTACACTTCATGTTGATTATTATAAAGAAACTAGCTGACCCGGCAAACTAATTAAATGACGATTGATCAGTTTTTG
>DWLI01004872.1:0-10507 GCA_018249915.1 Cecropterus dorantes dorantes
CGAGACCCGAAAAATCCCTTTTCCTCCACCCCGTCTCGTACCGCTGACACGGCCGTAGTATAGGAGAGGCTAGGAGGGTTAAGAAGTCCCCACGTAACGTAACTTACAATCTAGTAAACTATTTGCTTGGTTTTCTTCATTTTCATATATTATAAAGAAAAATATTAATTATCAACTCTTTAATGACCCACTGACTAGCACACACGTAGGTACCTAAGAGTTTTATCTGCCACCACCTAATCAATCGATAAATAATTTATTTGCATGAAAATAGATACATAGTTCCCATAATATTTGCCTCCTCTATATTCTACCCAGGCAAGAACTTAACTTAACTACAAAATTAATATAACTGTGATAAAACGTCTAATAAATACGAGTTACATTGATTAACGAGAAAGTAATTTTACCTGAAATGCTTTTCATAATATACCCATGATGTGAAACTGCACGTTTTTAAATAGGAAAATTAAAGTTATTTTCCTAATAAACTTGATAGACTACTAAATACCGGCCTATCGTAGCGACTAAGTGTGATTCCCGGCCAAGACATCTGAATAGCGAAAATATTATTTAATTCTTGGAGTAGTTAGTTGTATTTTGTCTTTATATTCATCAGAGATGGCCCTGGAGTAGAGCGACAGGTGCGGCTGCTCTATGTCTAAGGAGGGTAGCAGAGGTTCACAATAATTATGTAACAGTAGAAGCTTTCATAATATCAAAAAAGCAAGAGTAAAACAACAGCAGTGGATGTTATTGACATCTTTGGGAATAGGTGAAAAAATACAGGGCCGTTGAAAGACAATCACCTTTTTCCTGATCAAGATTCTACACACGAATTCGTGTGACTGAGAATACAGGGAATCAACCAGAATTCATAGAAGCATTCTTTAATTTGTGGGATCCCAGTTATTAATATTGAAAACGTTACTTATTGATTTCCAATACATTTAACTATGAAAAATACGATATTTATAACGTGATTTTTAAATTTCACTAGACATGAGTTCCGTCACATGTGAAAACGACTAATTTAGCTTAGCCAATATAGCTAAACGACTAATATAGCTTTCATATTATATAAAAGTTTAGTGGGTAAACGTACTCATTTTCGAGTTTAGTTTGTTTAATCATATTTGGTACTTAACTACCACCACTTAACCACAATACTAAGTTCCTAACGGTTAACTAAATGGAATTCCCCGTGTGACTAGTATTTGCGTTTATCTTGTAGAAGGAGCATTGTGATGATTTCACTTTAACGCCTTTTCATACTTAAGTAGGTATACCTACAAAATATTAACAAATACCTACGAGATAATGAAAAGTATGATTAATTTATATAATTTAAAAATAAGGCTTATTATGATTTTATGGAGAAAAGATATGAATGGCCACATTTATGTGCTATCTAATGTGAGTTATTCATAGTTTACCGAATTTTTGATTTTCAGATTGCAAAATGCATCTTGCGTTTAGCGATGTAAAAAAAAACTAAATAAAGAATTGTCTTATTTTAGGGGGCTTAAGAGGCAAGAGTTTACAATAAAATGTGCATTCGCACGCCTCATATGACATTATCAAGCGAGGCTTAAATCAATCTTTTATCTTAAAAAAACATTAATTAAAGTTTATTCGAAGTTCTAATGACGATTTAAATAATATCAGACAGTGCTTGGCCATCTACAGATATTTTGATTTAAAATATTCCACGTATGTTTACAAGGTGGTAGAACTAGGTTGACCGGCGAGGTACCATCGCCACACCTATTACTAGTATGTAGCAGTTTCAGTGGAAGGGCGTGGTTGCCGGCAATGCATCTGTGATCGATTCCAGATAGAACCCCTGAAGTTTCTTACAAATGCCCATGGGCAGTCACCACTTAATACCAGGTGGACTGCATGTTCGTTTGCTCCTTCAATTTGTAGTTTTATTTTTATTTACAATGGTAAAAAAAATTAAAATGTGCTAGTGCCTCCGTAAGCTTGTAAAAATAAAGACATATCATTTTATTTCTTCCGCGACCAATTCACATTTGAGCAACATAGTGGAATGTGCTCCTCTCCCAGTTGCGGAAGTGAGACCCACGTTCAGCAGTGAGGTATAAATTCGGTTGCAGGGTTACTTACTAGGGTCGTGCGGCGCTTGAAGCCCGCCTCCACGCGGGTCGAGCTCTGGCAGACGCGCTGCGAACTCCGTACACTTACGAGATGCAAATTCGTTGGAAGTCACGCGTGTTTTCTTACCGCATACCTGAGAATGAGATGTATAGCTATGTATTTATTTCTAAGCGTAGGTACAATAGTTTTTAGTGTATTCCGCTAATTAATTGTCTGTTAAATGAACAAAATAAAAATTCATTGATAATATTACTATAAGTATTTTTTTTAATTTGGCCATTAAGAATTAATGAACAAAAGATAGGCATACTATCTGTCGGACAAGACAAGTGTATTACAAAGTTCTATAGTTAGTGTTCTTAGTAGCTGTTCGTGATAAGTGCTTGTCTTTAACTGGCAGGCGCTTAAACTACGAACATGTTTAGTTTGTTTCTAATTTGATCCAAAATAAAAAAAAAATACTTTTATTAGACTACGAAATTACTTACCATGCCCAATTTGTAATATGTAATATGTTAAGAATTAAAGCTTAAGCAATATGTGTATTTTTAGTCGTTGTCAATCGTCAAACTGCTGGGCATATGACTCCCCGCGCTGGGGAAGTGTTGATTGATAGACATTACCTATATTTCTTTGAGAACTCTCAGTCGTGTAGGTTTCCTCACGATTATTACCTCCACCTTTAAAGCAAGTGATCATTAATTGCTAATACAAACCTTAGTAAAATCTAAAAAGCCTGGGATTCTAGACTCGGACTTTCAGATTAAGAATTCAATTTTCAAATAACTAGCATACTCGTAAATACCTACTAATTTGTAACTTCTAGGCCAAAATACAAAATCCTATCAAAAAATAAAATTATATTCTATTCTTTATTTTATTCCCCTGTTTGTACCTTAGTATCTTCACAGAGTACTACATCGTAGGAAGATCCCTCACAGATGGCGTTCGGCGGGCAGGAGCGGCGTCGCTCGCGGGCGCCGCGCGACTTGAGCGTGCAGCCCGAGCGGCACGCGCCCGCGGTCCACGCGGTCCACGTCGCGCCGGGCTCGGCCGCGGGCGGCCGCGGACCGGGGGCCGGCTCCGCTGCCACGCACTCGCCGCCTTGACACCACTGGAACAGTCATTGTTTTTGTGAGATAATACGTGCCGTGTTAATGTTTTTATTATGATACTGTCAATAGTTTGAAGTGTCTGAAGAAAGTACTTTTCGCGGAAATACCGCTGTAGTACTGCCTGCGACGGTTCAATACCGTTGCAGGCAGTAAATACTACAGCGGTATTGCGCGACATCGATTATTTCTGGTAGCGAAGTTGTGTCCGAACTAAGATATGCTTTGACTAGTTTAATAAATCACTTCATATAATATTGATTCATTCCAATTAGGTACTACTAGTACTAGCATCACATTTGTCATCATCCGGTACAAATATACATCTCATTTGACTTTAATAATATTTATCCCCGGATTATTTTTACCACGTCGATGTACAGGCGCACCTCCTGTAGTCCAAATACTTGTTTTTTAATCATGTAAACGATTTTTTTTATCATACATACCGTACCCATTACGTATAAATTTTTCGGTCTTATCATAACTAAGGTATTCATTACATATAAAAATGTAGGTAAACATACCTTATCGTCCCCGCATGCGGTGCCGGGCAGCGCGGGTCCCGCGTGGTAGAAGCCGGCGCGGTGCGGCGAGCGGCACGTGAGCTGCGCGCAACGCCCAACCGTTTCGCCGCCAACGCCCTCTACCGGTGACGCGTCGCGGTCACGCAGGAATATCTAACATCCAGCATCATCATCAACTGTATTGTCATTTATTTACATTGTTATTTCATATTCATATTTCTCCCCTGCACGGCACGACTCTCTCTCAGATATAATTTTATGCCATAGTCAATAGGCTTAACACACGATTTTAAACTTTTTTCAGGGAACTCTCATGCGTTCTGTTTTCCTTGCAACATTTTCCTTTACCGTAAAGCAGTGATAATTAATTTGTACCTAATGCTCAGATAATTTTAACAAAATCAATGGCGCGTGTCTCGGATTCAAACCGCGGACCCTAGAGTGAGAGGCCGACTTTCAACCATTACTATTCTTATTCTCATCACATCATCGCTGAATTCCGACTACCAGGCTAAAACTAATTAATCATTACATAATAGTCAAAATCAATAAACACCTCAAAGTGAAATTCCTAATGCCTCCCTTATTCCATACAATATCAAGAGTCCCTTGGACTTGAACCACAGTGACCGAACTACATTAAACCACGGGTTTTTATGATGAGGATAGGTAAACGCTTTTTGACAACCATTTTACTTATTCCATTTTTTTGGTAGATAATAAATCTGTTTGTGCGTTTTCCACATACGTTGTTTTTGTCATTATTATATAAACAGACTAAATAAAAGACGATCATCGCCATTTTAAACGGTTATTTCTATTTAGATAAAGATGTAGGTTGTGAAATATACAGCTTTACAATTTAGGTTCATTTCGATTCCTTTATCATCAATATCAACTAACTAGGCTAATCTCAACATTGTTACATTAAAACTACGTACCTGCTAACGATCAGAATGGACTACAACTAATTAAGTATCATATTTAATAACATACTTCGCACTGTTTCTTGGCGCCCCACGTGACGCCGGGCGCTCCACCGAAGCGCTCGTGACGAAGCTCATCCAAAGCGTCCAAATCATCGCCACCGTCGAATAAGCACGTTGCCCACCTGGAAGGTGTTGGAAATGGATTTAAATTCAAGAAATCGAAGTATATTACTATTTGTCTCATAAGCATGATTTTCTCGTACATTCGTAAGTTTGTGATCATTCTTCTTTAGCGGCATCACCACTACACTTATTTCTGCCTACGCCTGCTCTGCGTAGAGCAGAAGAACTTGTTATTTGGTCTGAGTGTTTCGTAAGAGTCGCTTTAAAAGAGGGCTTTAATGCTTGGATCCTTAGTTCTGTCCTATATGGGTTGATTTAAGGTGCATATCACATCAGGTGCATTCCAATTTCGGTTTATTATCGTAACATATCTATCAAAATCTAGATAGAGTTTCATTCAACACACTATCAGTAACTGTATACTCTATAAGTAGTTAGTTAAAAATTTTAAATCCGTATTTTCGCAGGTAGTGAAAAGTTCTAATATGTACTCGTATGATTATGAAAACTCAAAGATTAAAATAATTAGTAATTATTGATATCAATAAACTGTGCCCTAAGTACGAGTTTATTTTGTTTTCTCAAAACAATCATTGTTCACATTTTCGCCCATATTCGCAAAGTTAATTGCAAAGTACGTACATCCAAAACCAAAAACAATTATTGTTGTGAGGAAAGGGACTAACTGTTACTAAATCCACTGACGCTCTGTGTTTGACTTAACTCAATACAACCGTTTCTAAATATCATATAGAAATTTAAATCTTACTGCAAGTCGGCAGCGACGCGTGCGCTGCAGGGCGACCACGTGGCCTCGCCGGTAGTTCCGCGCGACGGTGACATGATGTATCCGTCGCGTGCGCACGAGTTGCCCGTGCCGTCGTGGTGCATGCCCAAACTGCGGTAACATATTGGTAAATACACTGAAACGTGGTAGCGTCAGTGTGGGCAGGTTGAGGAAATGAAACCGCTACGCCTATTTCTAGCGTAAAGTAGTTCGGTAGTAGAATCACCGCCTTTTGCTGCCTCATAACAGTGTTTTGCGTTATAGTTTGATAAATGAAAATATTTTTAAATATAAGGCATTTCAACTTGCTTTCCACTCGGGTATCTACTAACTGTGGCCAATTTCACAAAAATCTTCATTCTTATCTGGGGTTCACTACAATAAATTGTCAGGAACGGCAGCGGCCTCTTACCACCAAGTGGTCATGTTCGTTGGCTACTTGTATGTTTTAAAAAGATTTGTAATGTTATTCCTATTATGTCTTAATATCTTAACCAAAATATGTAAAAATAAATAACATTGGAGTGCCTGTTTGTAATAATAAAATAACAGCTTTTACTATATGTATATGCATTTTAATGGATACGCAGTAAGTATGTCTGTCTGTTTTGGCTATTCTCCGAATACACTGGACCCGTTTTGACGGGACTCTCACTAGTAGGGACATACATATAGTAGGTTCCTGTGTTAAAACATTATATGGCCAGTTAATAGTACTGAAAGACCGACTTATGTCCGATCTCGTGCGCGAGGATGTAGACGGAGGTAAAGCCGGCGGAGGGGTAGGGGCGACCGAATGCGTCCACGGCGCCGAACTCGGAGACCACGCACGCGTGCGCCGGCAGGCACACGCCGCCCACCGGCGCGAGGCCCATCGTCACGCCGTTGCGACGACCGCCCTCTTCAGCGTAGAAGTCTAACCTGAAATGTAATTAAATGAAACCAGATGCTAAATAGTTGATGCAACGATGTAGCTCTTTACTGTACCTGTCTGGGAAATTTCAAGCAATATCATCAACACCATCAGTGGTCGATTTGATTGTCTGTATATTAATCACTGCATAGGCATATATAATATAAAAATATTGTCGTGAAGGTGGCGTAACATGGGTTTCGCGGCCCACCCATTTAGGAACTTGGTCACCTGTGTATTTGATAATTTGATGACAAGATAAGTTTCGATGTCTTTTCTACCCAATCTTATTTACTTTTACTACTTAGTCTTCAGGAATGACAACGCACTTGAAGACGAACTTTGCTATAAGTCCAAGTCTTTTGGGTATGACAGACTTTTACAGGCTATCATCAGGATCGTGGCTATCATCTGCATAACTCGTTTGTCACTCCTCATTCTTAAAACAAACAAATATAAAAAGAACAACAACCCACCCAGACAACAAGAGCGCCATATCCCAATGCTGCGGATCATCGTCATCTTCGACGTTGAGCGAGCGCTGGTACGCGCAGAAGGAGTCGAGCAGACGGCCGCGCTCGGCCTGCGCGGGCAACGCGGCGGGCTGCGTGCGCAGCAGCGTTAGTCGCACCAGGGATAGCTGGATGCGCGTGCCTAACGACGCGTGCTGGTATAGCGCCTGCACCTACAAACAACATTCCACAGCACTATTGCTCAATGTTCAAAGCAGTTTAATCCCAGCGGTATGAAATTTGGCCTGGCAACTTGGGTGTTCGATTGACGTGTCCTACGCAAGCGTCGCGGTTTTTCTTGTTATTTTTTTATAAGCATTAAGTAGCCAACGAGCATACAGTTCGCCTGATGGTAGATGCTCACTGTTGCTCGTGAACATATGTTAGCAACTTCATACAACAGGAAGCTGAGGCTTGGTCTGGAGGTGGTCGCGTCATTGTAAGTGAACCAGTAACCACACTCTACCCAAAAAACGTAAGAACCGCTCTACGTTTTTTGGGTAGGGTGTAGGGTTTAGAAATAAGTGTGACGGTGAACCTCGATCATTAAACCATACCATTTCTACCACCTGGCAGGCTAGGCCGGGCCGGTGTTTTGAAATTCGGCCACCTTGGCCTGTCACGTTCGACGAACGACTCCCACCCACACACGCGTCACTGTTTTTTTTCTAAGTTATTCATATTTGAAGTTAATTGTTACTTGCTTAATGACAAAGAAACAAAAATGTGAGGAAACAAGTGAAGAAAGACTTCTGGAAGGCGTACAGTATTCTCAGAATCAGTCAATCAGAAAACACCTATTAGATCTAGGTACAAAGTGCCTTTACCAAGTATCGTCCTTGCGATTCCAAACCTAATAATGATATGTGATTGAAACATTACGAGTAAGTATGTTATTATGGAAATGTACAATTAACCTTTATCTTGTTTTTTGGATCAACATGCCTTGAATATATTAGTAAAAAATCTCCTCTACATTTTTTATCAGATTGAAGTAGCAAATGAGCATGCAGTCCATCTAATGGTAAGTGGTGACTATCGCCCATGGACGTCGTTAAGCAACTTAAAATAGAACAGGGCTTCTATCTGAAGTCGATCATAGATGCGTTGCTCCAGAGGACTGATATGGTCGCCTCACATATAAGTGAGCCTGCAACCACACCCTTCCAACGAAACGCAAGAACTGCTTCACGCTAGAAATAGATATGGCGGTGGTACATCCCCTTCCGAACAACACTGGTTCTACCACCCAGCAAATCTTATTTATTAATAGTATAATCAACATAATCATATTATTCAAGTTTTTCGATGAATTAACTCTCACAAACATTAGACTATATTTTTTCTGGATCCTCAAACTTATTTATAGGTATAAGTGTAATAAATACTTACGCCATTAATGTAAGCAAGCAGCATATCACGCAATTCTGCTTCATTATAATTCAGGTATGGATGAAATATTTTATAAGCTGCTTCATCGAGGAACAGGGCGATTTCGATAGTGTACGAGGATGGTTTGGGTTTCTGCGGGTATATTCTGGGTCGTCGGGCCCTGAAGCGTAAGGGTCGCGCATCATCGTTAGTGGGGGGTGGCGGCGGGGCTCGACGGATGATATGGGCGGTGCGGCCGGGTATACCACTGTTGTCGGCGCGCGCTGCCCCACGCGATAGAGGCCTCACTTCGTATGTAGAGTTGTCGGTCACTATGAGACCATGCTGGAAATATGCATCGTAAATATCAATTATAGCGTAGGGCTGTGATATGGCTAATATTTAAGTAATATTAGTAGGTAATTTGAACAGCACATATCAAGCGTAAATAAGTAACATTAGTTAAGAACCTATGTAAGTAGGTAGGTATTTAGAAAAGTTGCATTTTAAGAAGTTGCTAGGGGTGTAGAAAAATATAGGAAATTAAAATACAAATATCAAGAATATTAATAGACTCCTGATTTCACCATTTATGTTTTTTCGACAGATTGGCTGCGAAATACACGGTCAGAGCGGTATCAACATATAAAAAGAAACTCCGAAATATGCCTTAAGTATTTAATGATAATATTTCTTGCATTAAGTTATGACTGTAACTAACAACAACACAACACAACACTCTATTAAGACCCACAACATAGTCGTAATGTCCTAATTTTCACTTATATCATCCAAACCAATTTACTACTACGAAAAAATAAGTATAGCGTATACGTATTTTTTATAATATTGAAATAGCAAACAAGCGCCCATCGATATTAATTTGTAAGTCACTTCACATAAAACGTGGATTCCATCTACTAAGACTAAAATGCCTCTCATAAAAGTAAGGCAACCGCACCCATCCAACGAAACGCAAAAGCTTAGAAATATTAGTGAATACTATACTATATAATATTAGTTACAATTAGTCTGGTGAAGCACTCATTAAATGTATGATTGTTAAGCACTTACAAGTGCATGATCCCTGCAAGCGGAGAAGGCCGCCACGGCTCCCGGGCCTGTGTGCAGGAAGTGGCACGACGCGTCGACGGCGGACAATGGCTCGTCTTGGCCGTGTTCCGACCACACGCGGAACTGCGGCGCCACCAGCCGCCTGTTCGGCACCAGCTGGAGGTCGAAGCTCCTGGAATATTAATCGCAACAAACAAAAATCGGTCAGTTTCTACTTTTTACTTAACAAACGCACATATACTGGAATGAAATTTGTGCAAGTTCTATCGAGATTGAATTAAAAATGTTCGCAGACTAACCCATAAGTAAGTAAAAAAACATACGTAATTCCTTCTTCGTAATGTTTTTATACTACCAAACCGTACTTTTCTCTCGGATCTCAGAAATGTTCATAATGCAATTTTAATGGCGATTTGTGTACTCTAACCTTTCTAGCTTACCTTATGGAGTACGTAGTAAAAATAAAAGTTTAATGTTCACACCGATTAAGCACTTTGTAGGACGCTGCGAACGTTTAACCTATAGAGTGAGGTTGCAAAGGTCTGTGGCATTACTATTATAAAATATTATTTTTTTACGGTAAATATCAATAATTAATGAAATTTAAGACTAACAACATCACGTATATCAAGAAATCTCAGGAAAATCAGGTTCGAAATCTCAGGAAAATCATATCTTCGCTATTAGTAAATAAATAGCTTTGAATTTAGACAAAACAGATTTATCGGCTCAAAAGTCAAATTGAAAATGATATACACAAATCGAAAATATCCCCATACCTATATTTTTTCCTTTACTTCATTTCCTTTTAAATTAATGTAAAACATCTTACTGTCTGAAAATATAAAAAAATTGTAGTAGAGCCTTACGCAGCAGCAGCGCTATCTGCTGCACCACCTAAGCCCTTAGTACGAGATTATTTATGCTTTATGGGCATAAATGTATACCTACCGTATATGTATATTCCAGGTGGTAGAACCAGTGTAGTTCGACCGGGGAAGTACCACCGCCACACCTATTTCTAGCGTGAAGCATTTC
>DWLI01004873.1:0-10506 GCA_018249915.1 Cecropterus dorantes dorantes
AATTAATCATCATCACATTTTCCTTACAAACAGAATTGAATGTAAAAAATAGTAAAGGAAAAATAACAAAAAATTGAAAATGACATTATTTTTCTACGATTTTCTACTATCTTTTTACATTTTTTATTTCTTGTTCCATTCAACATGATTTTTCTGCTTTCTCTAATGCCTCTTGATAATTATCATAGTTCACAAATGCAGTAAAACGCAATCTTCACTGTAATCACATTATGTGCGAGTACTGCTAGTAACTTCGTATAACAGTGTTTGTTGAATACCGTTAAAATTATATCATCTAGAAGCATAACCGTGATTAGTGGCAAAGACGAAGAGTAATCTAAGAATGCGTGTTTGTCACGGATATTTATCAACAATGCGTTATGTCATATTGAATGGACATTATTTACTATGTCATCGTTCGATGCCATTGTCACCCACCGCTCACGCATTATTCAGCTTTGATCTGACTTGAGTGAGAGTAATGTGCAGTTATATTTTTATAGTTGGTATGGTAATTCAGAGCAGTGTTTTTAACATTCTAATACATTTTAGTGCAGAGTGTAAGCTATAAAAAGAATATTTGTTGACAATATGACAACTTGTGTGCTGATAATTTAGTGTTATTTTATAGCTACAAATATTTTCAACATTTTCACTTTAATTTTGGATACCTAATCATAAATCTACTGCAATTTAAGCTGTCATAATTCCACAAACATAATGGTAGTAGTTTTCGTAATTTGGCCCAATTAATAATACCCGAACAAACACATCCGTACAATTCATTCAAGGTTTTATAAAATTGTATTAAAACGAAACAAACGGTTTCTTTATATAATCTGCCACACCTAACGATACTATGCATTTACTAATTATGCAGCCGAGGGATGCATATATATTTTTTTGTAACCGGAATTCCTTGTTGGGAAACTGAAATTTGGGAAATGAAAATAAACTGCAAAGTTTTTTGTTTATGACCCTTGTAAAGGATTTCCTTCTCAAGCACGGAGGTGAGCGTCGCCGGATCGCATACGTGCGGCGCACGGAGCAGTCTGTCCGATGAGCCGTAGCGCGGCGGTCCTGCCGCCACGCTCTCACGACCTTCTCGCTTTATCTGCTCGCCTGGTACTTTTTACTGGTGTCCTAGTCGTTTAGTGTTCCATTATTGATGCGGTTTACAGTGACCTTCTCAGTTTTTGAGCTGAAATCTTTTCGTGTGTGCATTAAACTGAAATTGGAATAGTGAACGATTTAATTCTAAAATATTTGTGTAGTGCGAAAACTTTGCACTGTGTCGGTAATGTATTTGTGTTGACTGTGGTGCTGGGACATTCTGTCATAGAAGCACCAGGTCGTCCTGATGAAGCGTTCGACGTGGGTCGACGTTGAAACCGGCGGCCGAATCGGCTGCAACGGCGAAATATTCTGGAGCGAGTGCGCCGAATGCGATTGCGCTTATTGCAACCCTAACTACGTTTGCGTCTGTAGCGATAAGGTATTTGATTTTGATACTTATTCGAACCTTAAAAAATATTACAAAAAAACTTTAACAAGCAGTTTTGCTCGCGTTTAAAGTGTAACAACACAACTGACATATATTAATGAAAATCGTATACTTTTAACGATTTTTGAAATACCTACTCTAGTCAGCACGAGGTACTTTCATTTTTATTATATGTATAGATGCATGCCAATGATATGTAGTAACAAAAACGCAAGCATGCCTCAGTTACGCATGCTTCTGCAAATAACGTAACATTTGCTTGTCAACGGTGACAAAATGTAACTTGTATTACGTCTGTCAACATTAATTTGGTCAACTGTGTTTGAAAGTTGGTTGGCAGGCAATGCAACATAAAACTTTGCCGATAAGGCAACACAAGTATGTTATCTTTGAGCATACACAAATATTAGTTTACAAACAAAATTCAAAGTCCGACGACCTTTTAAAGTAGGTGGAATCGTCACATTCGTTTATGATTACATTACTTCATGATGTGATCATCATAGTCTTTAGTTTTTTATGTGTCTCATTGCCAATTTATGTTTGCGCACTATATATGTGCATTTCTAAGACATATCTCTCGTAACCAACTTAAGATTTATCTTAATGGCCTTAGATCTAACCGCAAGGGATGTGATACTGATGGCCCTATCATCTTCAACTAACTAATAGTATGTACGCCTACGATGATATTCGTGCTAAATTCTTGCGGGTGAAACACGCGCTCATGGTCAAACTATACAATTTAGTTAAGTATGCTATTTATTATCTTTACGCCTATAATTATATTTAAAGTTTATAATCAATACTTTGCAAAATGCATACTATGGAGTTAGGACAAAATTACTATGTAAATATCTGCAACCCACTTATACATGGTAGGTATATAAATTTTTAGCGTTTAATGGTAGTAACGTATATAGGTGTACAACTCATAGTCCTCACAATAGTCGTAGATTGTATCGAAGTAACTTTTTATTCATAGTATTATAACTTTATAAACGTTTATACTGAACATACATATAGCTTAGGCTTGAGAAATCTAAAATTAATAATCAGTAGAGTTCAAAGTTTTACCTTGAAAGCTTCTTTTAGTATTTTAACGATATTGCCAAATATGGCTCCGGCCACGATAGGCTTAATGATTATAGCTGCCCAAAAACGTAATTTCGTCTATTCCACCTTACGTCCATTAACTTTGAATATCATTTTTGGGTGATATATTACTGTAATTATAATGAATTGTTCTGGTTTTGATACTGATAACAAGTTTGACTGCACCTCATATAATTATATGCTTCGTCACTCGCCAAGGTCCTCTCAGTGAACAGTAGATAACTTCAAAAGTTTATTAGATGCTAAATTTTAGAATGCAGATTAATATAGTTATTTTTTGTATGCGATTTTTTTCGCCTCTTTCAAGACAAAGCACATAATGCGCGATAGCATAGGTCGCTTACCTCATCCATGGAATGTGCAAATGGATCACCAACCCATTGCACTCCTATTAGTGAGCACGACTTTTGTTGCATGGTATCAATATAAGAAACAAAATGTAACTACGGAACAAAAACATTGTATAATCAAAATATGATTCCAATTTACATTACATTTACATCTTGTTGTATAACAGCTTTTAGAGAAATTATTGTACTAAAACTTTCCGACATACTAATTTGTATCTCTATTATGCCGAGTAAAGCATTTCTGCTTGCAAGAACTTCTCAGAAAACTGAGTGCTCTAAGAACACAGCCTAGTATTCTAAGACGGCCCTCAGAGATGAGGAGCTGAAAGAAAGCGTCGAAATGGCGTCTAGTGTTACTTTGTGCAGTCTTTACTTCATGCAGTGTCACATACAATGGTACTCGCTCACAATGCGCGGAAAGTGAAACTTTATACGGGTTTTTTCGTGCCATACTCTCCAGCTTTTGTCTGTAAAGTTTTGTTCCCCTTGCTCGTACTGTGTAACATTTCCACCCGCATGACGATGACGTATGCGAAGCTTTTTCGTTATTATTTATCGATTCGCTGTTTTCCTGTACTTTTTACACATATAGGACATCGTCGACTGACACAAACAAATGTCTTGAAATTATTGCTATGATAATAAAATTTAAAGGATTTGATACCTCTTATTGGTTTTTAGATGTCGTTTTAGCTTGAACAAATGTTTTCATCTTTTAATTTTTTAAGGCATGATTTAATCGCTATGTTGAGAACATTGTGAAGCGTATGCCGCATAGGTCATCATAACAAAAATATTTTTTAAAATTCTGTTAGACTCTATTTCTATTCCAAATATAACAAGGTTTATTTCGAATAGAAACCCTTTTTTTAAATTCGGGTGACCAACTGCTACGTTTTTTTAATTGTAATGGTTATCATCGCGGTTGTAAGAAATGCACATGTTTGTTTGTAATAAACGATCAAAAAACAGCTATTGACCTGACACTAAGTGAAGTATTACTTGATTGATTAATGTTTTATGTCATAATTTGTTCAAACATTCACATTTTATCTTACGTGAACTCCGTAGTAATACATATTACCAAAATATGTTTGTTCTGTTCTTATATCATAACATGTCGCTTATTTTATAAGTTATCAGCTTCGAACCGGTAGATTACTAGTGTAAAACAAATTGAGAACCAACCACTTTTAGAAAACCTGCCGCTCTGCTGCACTGTCGCACCGATCTCTTAAATTTGAAACGCAATTATGTAAACTACGTTACATAAACAATTGTTTAGACTAATTAGATATGTATTTAGTCTAGTTTAATGGCAGGTGCATAATATTTGTGTGTCCATAACCATATTTAAACATTCTATGTTGATGCCCGGTGCCGTCTTCGCGCTGGGCCTTCCGATTTCTAACGTCCACATTACCATATGTCGGACGACCTTTCACGTCCATAGTATTAAATAACCAGCTAATTCAAGAACGGCAGTAAAATAAATACGCTGTCAATCAAATTCGGTTATGATAATTTATTTTGCAATGCATATCTTGAGTGACCTGAAATTTGATAGATGGTTATAAGCCTCTTCGTTGTGATTCGTAAACGGTTTTCGAAAATTAATTCCTCAGGTATTGATTGATTATGCACAAGTCGATGTCTGCGATTTTGTTCATATATTTGTACATCAAATTGAAGTGTTGATGTGTATATTGTTATAAATGGATAACTGACTATTGTTCAATTAATGATACGAAAGGTTTAAAATTATTTTATGTCTGTATACAACAAACTCTGAAACGATGAGTTATTTTATTCCAATAAAAATTTGTGCCAATTGATCCGATATTAATTTTAATAAAAAAAAATTATATAACTTTTTCTAACTATATATATGGGAAAATAATAATATTTGTCTTATATTTCATATGACATAAAACGGTATACGAACCATTTAATTGTGTTGTAATTTGTTCCCAAATTTATTTTCAATTTAAATTAGATTTTATTATTAATAATGTATTTGTCAAAAGATAACAAATAAAACACTACAAACGCTAATAATAATGAAGTTAAATTAATAATGAAGTTAAGGAAAGAGGAAAAGCTGCAATAGTTCATGACACACTTATAAATTGTGTAGTTAAAATTAATTATTAGTTCTCCTCAACCGGTACACATGTTGACGTGTGTTATTTGTACTCGAATAATGAATTCATTACCAATTTTGGTTAAAAATGGTGTCAAAGTGTTATATAATGTGATATTTTGTGGTACAACTAATTCAACGGAAGTGCTGTGTTAAATTGATAACTGCAATATGAACATTTTCAGATGGTTAATATTCTAGAACAAGGAATTTAAATCTACCTAAGTTTAATGTTTCTTTTCATAAATCATTTTACATACTCGTATATACCAATATCTAAATGTTTGTTATTCTAGTCAATAATGTACTCTTGTGTACTTTTTGTTTTAATTATCGTTTCATATGAACGTACGTACCAACAAACTCAAACAATAAACAGCGTGTTTTGAGAAGTGCTTTAAGTATTAGGGTATTACCGTAAATAATTTTAATGAATACTAAATAAGAAACTAAATAAGAAAAAAACAAACATACCTGCCGCTGCATTACCTGCAGCGCTGCTATTATCAGATTAAACTTTAAAAAAATCATTAACAGCTCAAATATTCATACACGCACAAAAAATATGAATAATAACAATAATAAAATAGGAAGCTTAAAATATATAACAGGTAGAGCTCGTTCAGGAAATCATGACCTTAATGTCGAATTCAGTAAATGTTGTTTTACCAATTAGATTACTATATTTTTCATTTGAACCGACTTTAATTCCGAGCATAAATATAAGCATCAGAACATCCGAAACATTAAAAATATACCAGAGTTATTGTTTTCCGGGTGTGGTTTTGTTAAAATTAGATTTATCGTTCCTTATTATATGGTTCGTTTAAATATTGTTTCAAGAATTAAAATGTTAATAAAATTTAATTGCATTTATTAACTATGAAATTTAACTTATTATTTGAGTTTGATACGAGTACTTTTTTGTTAGCACTGCAACTATATGTAATATGTCTGCATATGAATTCTTTTCTATACTGTACCATATACAATTGACTGTATATGGTACAGCTGTAGCTGTTGTCCGCTATTATGTGTATCGTGCGCAAACTATTTTCAAACAAGAATAAAAACATTCGCTCTTCCATTCCTAAGGGATTACCTTAGATTTTTTTTTCTTTCTTAGTGGATATTTACATCTTTAGATATCCTATTGTCCAAATTTCAGAAATTCACTTTTTCAGAAGCTTCGGCACTGAGATGATTAGTCAAAAGTGTGAATCCTTTTGTTTTTATACATGATTATTTAATAAAAACAATAGACTCAGTCCACGGGGAACCAATCATATTGACCTTCATTTCGTTAGCAAACAAAGCAGTGTTCAGAGGCAGAGGTGCTAACTGTATGTTTGGATAACACGCGTCAGTGTTAGCAAACCGATAATGCGCTACCGGCATTATTACCTATGTTTGAGGGGTATTGTTATGTAGCTTACATGTTATTTGTTATAAAATATTATAAGCTCAATTCGTCTTAATATGTCTAATTTACTGTGTTCGATTTTTGTTATTGTAATTGAATACCAACCGTTAAATTATGTTGAGACATTATGGACGGTTTGAGACTTTAAAACGGAATGTCTGGGCCCAAAGAACATAGCATCATTACCCTAGAAAGTATGTACTTCATATCTAGGCCTTCACCAAAGATGAACTGAAACGCATACCTACCAATAACACTCAACTAATCATTAAGTATGGTGTTATTTAGAGTCATTTACCACAGAGGCCGCATCTTCAGCAATATATTTACTCGTAGTAAAGAGCAAGATTGCTTACGATCACGGCAATCCCTTAAGCATCACTATATGTTTTTTGTTTTCCTGATCTTGTAGTTTTGGCTTGTTTACTTATTTCTTATTAACTCTGACACAAACCATCATTATAAAACCGACGTACCCTACTCTACTATACATAAAAGTTCTTGAGGGTATTTAAGGTTTTACCGCACGTAGCAACCGTGCCCATAATTCGGCCTAAACCCTTATTACGCTAAGAGGAGGCTCGTGCCCAGCTGTGGGAGTGACAAGGGTTGAAACTAAACTGTTGTAAAGTACTCGTATATAAATAGCTACGGAAGTATATACTAAGCAACTACTTTGTACTTTGATGTAAAAGTGAAGTTGTATATCGTGTAAAGGGGCTCCCTTGGCACTCCTCACGGCCCATTGAGTCTCTAGAGGTGTTATCTATGGCACTACAACGCAGTGCCTGAGGTAACAAAAGGGCTTATATAATCCCTCATCATAACGTTACATAGCTAAACGATTCTATATATAATGTCGTCCGATTGCATAAACGATATATATATATGTCGCAAATGACGTATCAATTGTGAAATAACGTGACGAATGTGTAAGGAAATAAACGGACTGTTTTTTTGGTATTACATATAACACAATATATATAATGTAGTTAGGAATGAAATAAAAGTTACACTATATGTTTTAATGCGTAAAAATATATCGTGTGTCTCTATATGTCTTCTTGTATGCATAACGCGCATCAATGTTACTTTATTGGAAAATCTCAATAAGCAGATATGATATATAATATAAGTATATAGTGATATATATTGATACATTAATAAGCCATATGGATTAAAGATTGAATAAGTAAAGAAAATGATACCATTATATTGAGCTCTAGTGTGTGCTAGCTTTAAAATCGTAACATTGGATTCATTGTGTCATGCATAACTTAACGTATATATTGCTACATACTTAACATATTCTGCATTTAAAAACACATTTGTCCTTTCTTTTTGCGAGAAGCTTCTTTAATTCCTTCTGTTTTAAAATCTTCTTATATATTTAATAACAAGATACACAGAAACTAATAAAATGTATATAAACATACGAATGTCAAACGAATTTGAAATTTGAAATATTATTTGAAAATTTAAATAATTACTGTAAAAAATAATATAAGAATTAATGCACCGACCGTTACCTCTGTAGCCTGTATTAGTACAAGTGCCTTACGTTTCCTCAAAACGAGCACTTTTTACATAAATTTCAATGTACATTGTACATTCATATTTTCGTTTTCGGCCAAACCATGAACTGCATTTTGCAATGATGGTCGAAAACGTAAACAATTATTGTTTTAAGGAAACCTAATAAATTTGTACAAAGAGCGCTCTGTATGTATGCATACAGCTATAATACAAGGCATTATTAATGTAAGTAGGTTATCACATAAGTTACTAATTCGTTTCTTAATAACTTCAAAACTTGCTGTCACATGCATACAAACTTGTTCGACGTACCACGAAAGCAAAAGTGTAAACAGTATTTCCATACAAGTGCAGCTTAAGTCACGTACTCGATCGCTGCTTTTATTAATCGCATACTAATTGTCAGGTTGCTTGTGGAAATCCTTCATAAACGTTCACGATTATTATAGAATTCCTTGCATAGTTTGCTCTTACAAAGTATATACTTATAGTGTTATATGTACATGCGATTTTATATACGACTTGAAATACTAAACCCTGACCGCTAGAACCTTTTGTATCAAATACATACAAATACACATAAATATACGTCAATATAGAAAGTACAAATGATGTTAGCTAAGCACGTGTTCGTCTTTAACTTCAACTTAATTTTTTTTGAATCCCAAATCTTACTAATATTATTAGTAAGATTTGGGATCCAAAAAATGGCAAAAAAAAATCAAAAAAATGGCAAAAAAAGCGAAAGTGGAGGAGGTGTGTTTGTTGCTCTTTCACGCAAAAATTTCTGGTCAGATTTCGCTGAAATTTGACACACAAATAGTAATCTATCTGAATTAACAAATGACATAATCATTACCGTGGTAAATGTGACCGAAGCGGACGAAGCCGCGGGTAATAGGTTAGTTGACAAATAAATGACAACGTGTGGAAAGGTTAAACGTATCTCGCTAATATTTTTGTCAATGATAAACGTTGTATGCTCATAATGGAATACCTACCTTGTTAAGACGAAGTGTATTACCGGTTAATAAATTATATGATAATCTCCATTAGAAAGGTATATTAACCATTCATATTGTATTAACTACATCAGAATCGAATGTCTACTTTTGTCACTGACAAATGTTTTGGAGACGGATTAGCACTTAAGCATCGATTTGCCAGTTGAATTTTATTATTAATAACTATTGAAGCAATAAATAAATATCTATTAGAAAGCTTATTAACTATTTAAACATTTATATGGTAGGCATAAGGTCTCTATATATGACCTTATGTCTTTCGCTATAGGCAGTTTTCTCTTAACGTCCGCATAATTTCTCTGCCTTTCTTAACTTCCGTAAAGGGCAATAAGCCGTTCTACGTGACTTAACGTCGTTTACACGTCACGGGTCATCGTCCTGGCACCTAACGAGATTACTAGTCCCTATCTTGCGGTAACTTGTTTCAAGTAGGCCGGGCATCCATGTGGTTAAATTTAAACGCAAAACGCTATGAGGTTTACATGGTGAGGTGAGAACATCCTATAATATACACGCATAAATATGTCGATTTTGATGTTACGAGTGAATACAATGAAAATAATAATGTACTGTCTGTATCTTTCGTAAGCAAGCGATTTATAATTTCTTGAAATTACATTAGTCTTAAAATTAATAGCTAATAGATAGGTATACATAATATCTGGTTGAATAGTGAACCTTTGGGTGGAAAATTGATGAAAATGTTTTTCTGAGTATTGAGTTCCGTTTATTTAGGTTGCATTAAAGTAGAGTTTTTGAAAGCAAATTTAACCTACTTTTTTAAAATTCAAAGGTCAGTAAAATATATTCAAGCGCAGAATGACGATGTTTTGAAAAAGATTAAGAACAAAGGCCGTTTTGCGGGCGTTTCAGCTGCGGTAATGAACTTCGAAACTTTTTTCAAATTCCATTCAGAGGCATTTTCCATTCATTGTTCTACTGTTACGAGAATGAAATTTCATAACAATTTTTTGCGCCTCATATTTTCCTCGAGCGTTTCAAATCTTATTTCAAGTCTTATTTACCTTCATTTTGTAAGTTTTATTCATAAAGTTGATAAATACAGGTTGATTATTATTAAGGTGCCGTTATACCGCTTATCAGAGTTTATTGTCCATTGTATTCATAAATTTGTCTTGTTGCATAAAATATTATTTATTAGTAATCTCCATTTACAATTTAATTATTATATTTACAATTTATTATTAATCTGTATATTTATGTAAATTTTGTAAATATCAATTATTATGACATACCTTAATTAACATATACCTTTCAATCAATCTTACTGACAAATTTGGTATCCAATCGATACTAATGGGTTTAAAGAATTTTATTTCTCATAAAGACTTACAGTCACTTGCATGAGAACAATATTTAATTAATAGCTAAATCTATTCGTCGTTCGT
>DWLI01004874.1:0-10505 GCA_018249915.1 Cecropterus dorantes dorantes
CGTGCTATATTTCTTAAAAATATCGTATCCTTATAAGAATATATCGGTACAATATAAACAAACATAGTTTTACCTATTTCATAAAAAAAATAAACCATTTATTTCTTAAACGTTTCACATTTCAATTAATACTAATAATACGTAATTTTAAAAGTAATCCTAATTTTAAATTCATATAGTTTGAAATAGCTAAAGTTTAAAAAATAAAAATATTTATATCCTTTTTGTACATCGTATTCATACGATTTGCCGATTCATTCCTCAGCGGCCCAGTATACGAGTACATTATAGGCTTACGTAATTCTGTATGAATGAATTTCGTTAGCTTAGACCCAATGTTGTTTACGTCGATTGTGTTACACGTGTTGTCATCGTATTGTTAAAGTGAATCCATTATAAATAAAATAAAGCGTTTCATTGCTCTAATTTCGCTAAAAGCTCCTTTGATTCGTTACTTTTGAACTTAAGCGTTCGTTTTTTGCGTTTCCTTGTCAATTTCGAAGTAAAATGCTTTCATTGTTTATATTTCGTTTGATTTACGCGTTAAGTAAGGTAAGAAAAATATGTTTTGGTTTATAATACTTGGTCGTAGAAGTTGTTATACGACCTAATTATTTTATCAATCCCAGATAGTTGATTTTAGAAATAAATTGCTTGATCCGGAGTCCGCTACAGATATGTTGTAGTGCAAGTTCAATAAGCATAAAATGACCTACACACCATTAATTGTAAAAAAAAATTAATAATGACCGTATTTATTAACTTTAATAGTTTTATAATAGCATGGTTAAATATACTCTAAGACTTAATTACACAGTTGTAATTAAAAAAATGTACCAACTTTGTATTTTAACTCCGAAGGTACTACCACCATAGCTGTTTCTGCCTAATTACGCAATATGAGGCGCTGCTGTGTTCTAGTTTGAAAAGTGTGTTAACAGAAATCTAATAATCTGAGGCATTTCAACTTAGGCCTAAGGAATAGCAACACATATGGGGCTGAGATCAAAGAATTCTGATCTTATCTGAGGTTGATTACAGATGGCTATATTAAAAAACAGACAGAATTATGGGCAATCCCAGCCGCGGGACAATAAATCGGTTGCGGTTACATATTGAGACTTAAAAATGTAGTTTTTTTAATTTGAAAGAAACATTGCTTTGAATGCGAAGGATATGAGTATAGTTTAACTGTCATCACTCTTGGATAGCGTGTTTTCCGGTTCATATGATTTATATGGGATCATTTTTTACTCCGCTTTTTATACGACGTATAAGAATGATTTAGGACTATTGTTCCCTACTCTAAATAAATGCGTTTAAAATGTAAGAGCGTTGAAATTGTTTATGATTAAAGAAAAAGTATTTAAAAAAAGTAAAAGTAAAAAAGTTTAAAATACAACAAAATAAAATAAAAAAAAAAGTTTCATGAAAACCAACTAATATTGTCAGAACATTATTTATTACTAGCTTTACCTTTACCTGTGGCTCCGCTCGCATTTTCAAAATTTGCCGAAATATTTTTTTAATATCAAAGTATCCTATATTTTTTCTAACACCTCTAACAGTATTTGTACACAGTTTCATAATAATCAGTTAAGCAGTTATGGCGTTAAATCGTAACAAACAAACTTACATTCACATCCATGATATTAGTAAGGATTGTAACACTATTATCTCGTTGTATCTTTTATAAGAAAATTTGCCTTTAAAATATTATAAATAGTTTTCTAACAAAATAAAATAACAAAAATGCCTACATTCAAGTACAAGTACTTATAAACTGTTATAGAGTCTTGTAGTAACTGTAAGAACCTAATAAATAATTTCGTAGGTACTTACTTGCCTGCAGGCTAGTGCTTTTAGCGCTACGGGGGGCCCACTTATTGGGGCCCCACTACGATGTTAATGCACTTTGCAAGTTACATATGAGGAGGAGAGTATTTTAGTACGTAGTATGTAGATTTATTACGCAAGCAATATAGCCTATTTATCACGTCAAATGTAGTTAAGGTCTTGATTTATTGGTTAAGTTAAAGGTAGGTAAAGGGTGTGTTGGAAGTTAGTAGTGTATTTTTATAAAATATAACATGTTTACATATAATTCAATATGAATAGGATAGGAATAGCGTAGGAGAATATTTTTAAAAGATTGAATTTATTTATATATATTTTTTTTTTATTTTTATTTTATCTACGTAACACCATTATTGCTGTGTTCTGGTCCGGAGGGTGTTAAGGGAGATACTTTTCCAAGGAATTCCAACGTTTCAGAGATAGAAACGCATCTGTGGCTTATGTGAGAAACTGTGATCTTTGTAGGATGTGTATAAAACACTAGCTGTGCCTCGCGGTTTCACTCGCTACCAAATAAGAAAAAAAAACAAACATAACGTGATGTTATATAGCCTATAACCTTCCTCAATAAATTGACTATTCGACAGAAAAATATTTTTACAATTTGAATCAGTAGTTCCTGAGATTAGCGCGTTCAACCTAACAAACAAACTCTTCATCTTTATAATATTAGTATAGATTTATAATTTGTCTGCTTGAAAGTTTGGGTTGACTTTGAAACTGTTAAAACCACTTTGGTATAACGTAAAGAGCAGCAGTTACAGGCTACAGCCTACAGGCATATACTAATTATTACTCTGAAATATTAAGAATAAACCTGTTACTGATAGATATAAGTGTCTTTTCATAATAAGATAAGGTTCAGCCCTACTATACCTCCACCTCGGCCAAGTGCAAATCGATAGATTAAAAATTTAACCTTATCCAAATAAATGTTCGCATCGCTTCTCTCTTTTGGCACTGAATTTTTAGGATGGTATTGGAAAAATATAAAATTTTATGAAGTTCAAAAATGGATGTGTGGTGGAAAGGACGGTAACTGAATAACGCTGACGCTGGAGCGCCAGACCATTTAATTAAAAAATCTGTTTCGTTGGTAGACTGGGAGTTCATCATATGTGAATAGACTCATGGATAAAAGTTTGTTTCTATTTTATTATAATGTGTCCAAACGTATGTATTATTTTGTTTTTATATATGGAAGTAGCAAGCGAGCACGCAGCCCACCTTAACATATCTATAATGAACCCTAGGTAATACCAAAGTGTTGCCTAAGGTTAGCCATAGACGCGTTGCTACCCCTGAGGACTAAGATGGAATGCCTTGGAAATGTATGTCTCCCTTACCACACCCTTCAGACGAGAACACAGCAGCGCATAACATTACTGTTATTAGGCAGAAATAGGTGTGGTGATGGTGCTACTGGATTCGAACCACAATGAGTTCTACGAGTATCCCCTTCAAAAGTATAGTTGTAACCATATTTACTAAAGAATACCACAAATTGCTCTTATGATATACATGTGTCTTAGTAATAACCCGCGTAAAGTCTTAGTAATAATAAAAACAAATCGAGTGTTTTTTCACTCTCTAACAAATGTAGTACATTTGTTAGAGAGTGAAAAAAACTTTGTTTGTTTGTAGATAAAACAGGAGGGTCCTTCAGGCTAATGAGGAACGCCTTAAGTATTTGCCTAGGTTTTGCCTTGGCACCCTTTAAAAACCAGAATGCTATAGTGGAAACACTACTTTTAAATCTTAATAGCATAATAGTGGAATGTCCTGAATTAATAACTCAAGTTCTTTAATCATTTACTTTAAATTCCATTACGTTAACCAGTTTGCGGGTGAATATTTATGATATTGGTGATAATAAGCACGCGAGTATAGAATATTAAAATCATTAAGTAGTAAGTATAATTTGCGTTTCTTGGGATAGATTGGGATATTTATCTCAATCTTCATAATCAAAAAAGAAAATCTTATAATGCAAGGATTTATTTTTATCAAATTGAATAGCATGCAGTGTATCTTATGGCAATTGTAGGTGCGTTGCCACTCCTAAGGACTAAGACAATCGCTTCCTATTTAAACGAACCGGTATTTAATGAAACATATAAAGTATTTGCTCCAAATAGGTGTGTCGGTGGTACATCCCGGTCGAACTAGTTCTACCATCTTGCATCAAATTATCAGACGTTAGGGTGCAGTACATTACCGGAAGCGGCACTCTCGAATCTTGCAAGGGTTCTTCAGACTGCACTGTCATTTTGCACGTATTCTGTTGTTTAGTACACGAGATGCATGACTCGTATATTATTAGATTAACCCGCGGTATTGAGCGCGTGCCTCAAGGCGTGTCTATTCAGAAATCAGATCCTTTTCAGAACGCACTTATTTCCATACGTTGGCATGTTATTGAAAAGTGGTTCTTTGAATTGCAAATGCGTCGGTCCTTGGGCGGTGCTATTGAAATGTCAATTTGTTTTCTATTGGGGTTTCTTGTTTGGTTCCCCGGGACATATCGCCTTTTGTTTGTTGTGCCCTTAGGGTGTGTGCCGATTGGTATTGTAACTTTCTGCGCCGGAAAGAAACATTCGTTGTTGCACTACTCAAATTTCTAGCAGATTGTACGTGTGTCGAAAACTTTAGAACAGAATCAGTATACTTATAATATATTACTAAGTTGTAAATGATAATTTATTATGTTCTTCTTTTTACAATTCCACTGTCATCAAATCACCCAAAGAATTTACAAACTGTCATTAACATACAACGTATTTAAATTGTTTTTAGTATTTGTTAACGTTAAAAATCAAATATGTTTACAACTGTATATGAATGAAAGGCAGGTAACCGCGATCCAAAACAAATATGGCAGCATCGACAAATATGAAAACACAAAAAAAGTCTTGATTGAAAAAAACTATTTCGTTCGTGGATAGTGATTGAATTTTAAAACATTTTACCATAGAGCAATGTACGTATGGATCGTGGTAATCGTATCCGGTGTACCGGACCATATCCGGTTTGTATTAGAACCGGGTATCGAGTGGATCGCTTTTGTCACTCGGATTGCGAGCGATCCTTTGTGAACGGCATGTCGCCCGCTAAAGAATTTGATCACGGTCATTGTTCATGGTTATTGATTTTTTTCAAAGTGTAAGTACCGTAGGGGCGTCTATTATTCGCTTCGAATTAATTGTGCGCTCGTTAGTTGATTGGAAGTAATGATAATTATTTTACATTAAAACGGTACCCTAAAGATTGTGCTGTTTTGTAATTAAAAAATAAACCCCTCGTGTTTAATTTCGTTTTGTATAATCTATACATCCCATTAATTGGAGTGATTTAATGTTTTTTTGTTATTTATTTAACATTACAGTAATTAGGGTATGTCCACATATGACCGTATTTATTATAATAATGACAATTTAAAAATTGTCACAACTATTAAGGTAATCAAAATTAGTTTTATTGTAAGTAATAAAATTCATTTTGCTGAATAATTAATGTTAAGATTTTTGTTCCTACCTCGTATCAGTGTATGAGCAGACCTTGCCGTGGTATGTTCGTATGACGTAACTTTGATTAACTTCAAGTATATCAATCTGACCGTTGCAGGTCATTTTATTAATGTTCTTAGACGACAGGGTCATCAAAAAACGTACCCGATTGATTTTCTATACCAATCTATTATACAATGAAGATGTTGAAATAAAATCTTATATAACAGACCAGAACAAAACGCTGCTTGTATTCATTGTTACAGACAAATTTGGAGCATTCAAAATTTCATAAGCCATCTTCGTATAATCTGCGAATAATCCGCTAAAGGAACGAATCAGGCTGTCTTTGTAACCAATTTCTCAATTACGTTATGTACAAAGCAAAGAGCGAACTGTTCCCCATTTGGATCGCTCTCGACTAACGCGATTATGTATTTGAAATTCAGATTTCACTTAAACTCTTTTCTTATTATCGACGAGTAACTAGTGAATGGCTACGATAATCGTTACGATACGATAAGAGCTTCGAGATTGAATATGATAATGAGATTGTTATCAGCTTTTTACTAAAGAGTGAAGGAAATTAACGGATTAAAACAATGGTAAGGTCAGTGTTAGAAAATTATTTAATTATTTGTGCTCCAAAAGAGCTAAAGTATCAAAAAATTAACCGGCGAGAATAAATTGAATACCATGAAATATATTTACTCTTAACTTGCAGATAATGGAATAGACACATAACTAACGGACATAGAATTACTAATGGCAGACTAAGCAACAGAAATCGAAGAGGTTAAAAATGTACATTTTCAAAAATATCGTGGAGCATTTCATACACTAGTTTCAGAATACGAATCTAAGATACATAGCCTTATTTTACAAGGCGTTCCAACTAAATCAGAGACAGCAACGCATCTGTGGTCAATCTTAGATAGGATCCCAATCTTATCAGGGGTTGATCACAGACGTTCTTGGGCGATAATCGTCAAACACTACATCATAGTATTGTTCTACTATAAATTAAATAGCTTTTCGTTTACACGCCGATATTAGGGTAAATGTCCAATGGCGCCAAGGGACGGGTCTTAAAATGTTTTTGTTGTTCATCCAGACGATTGACTTAATAAGTGATTGTGAATGTTAAGACAATGCTTTGAAGTTCTGTTTTAGATAGAGATTAACAAAACGTTTAACTTTAGCACGAAAGCATGGCCTCATTTTGCTCTAATTGAAATACGACTTCTAATATTTGATTTCTGGTAATGTTCATGTATTAAATTTAAATAAATATATTTCAGGGAACTAATAAACATGAAAAAAGTAAGTAAAAATGAAAGTGCACAAAATTTGTTGCATTTTTGCTATAGCTTAACCAACGATTATACCGTATGCTTAACAGAAATTTGGCTTAACATATACCATTAATTTAACACATGAAAGACGCAAATTAATAAATTTGTTATTCAATATAAACTTAAAACATCAAATTATATTTAAAGTAATACTTACTGTAACTTAAAATAACAGTATGAGAACACACTACCTATATTATCGCACTGCGGGTTATGAGTCTATTCAGAGTGGAAAGGGCTAAGGTCGTGATCATAGGTTAGTAAAGTTTAGACGCCTTTGGGAATAAGTTATAAAGGAGAAACCTCAGATGCGAATATTCCCACGAGATGTTCATTGTACCGTAAAAATAACTGAACTATTTCTTTTTTATCAAACAGTAAAAATGCGTTGCTACTTCTGGAGACTAAGTTAGAAGGCCTCGTCTGAGCGACTCACTGATTGATTGACGACCCGCGTGGCGGAGCGGTCACCATACCGGTCTGCCGCGCAATGAGTTCAGGGTTCGATTCCCGGTCAAACAGACATCTGAATGATGAATTTAGATTTCTGTTCTGGGTCTGGGTGATGGTCTATTCGTCGTTATGTGTCCATGGCACCCGGGACACGGGATAAATTCTAGTGCGGGGCTCTGAGTGTAGAATGTGTGTTACTTACTACACCCGCAAACCAGAAAACAGCAACGCTTAACTCTGTAATTCTATAGCCGAAATAGGTGTGGTAGACTACCACAACCTTCGAAGTCATGTCAGTTCAGTGAACCATGTCAGTTCTATCTTTTTTTCTTACCTCACATGACTAGGCTAAGGCAATGGTCCTTTGGAAACGAGTTTAATTTAGTACACATTTAAAACCAAAAGACAATCCTATGTCTATTTATATATGACACGAACTTTTAATAGAACTTCTTATTTATTATGTTCACACGAAAAAGTAATTAGGAATATAATAAAATAAACAGAACATTGCAAATAAGCGGTTGTTTAGAGAAACCCGACGTGTTTACATTCGCACAGTCCGAGCTTAAAGTGGAGTTTTGTTTGGAAACAAACTTGCTATTTGCTTTTTTTTACACTAATTTCTCTGTATTCGGTTTGCAGAAAATAAATAAAGCGGCGAAACAGTTTTGTTTCACTTTCGTAATTTATTTTGTTAATTAATAAGTGAACAAATGTATACATATATATGTATACATAACGGTGTATTATACGATCAAAGTAGGTTACTTGCGATTTTAATAAAATTAATTGAGACCTTTATTTGCTTGTGTTATTTAGTTATATCACAATAATACACTAATAACAAATACATAATTATTTTATGAGATTCAAAATTTTATTACTATATATGTATTTTTAATGGGTTTTAATATTACCTTGCTTATTCTAATACAATTTTATATTAAAATACATAAGTTATAAAATTACGAATCAATATATAATATTCCATTTATATATTATACCTAGCGAATGGGTATAATTTACCTGAAATCAGAATACGGCTCGATCGTTCACCAGTCAGTATTCTGTCAGTGGAAGCGCGACCGCCTTTAATCTTATTAATCCGTGGGGCTGTCTGTTAACATGATCGATACATCGACATCAAGGCGAATAAAAGACGTCAAACAGATTTTTATATTTTGCATATTCTCTCATATAATATACGCTACGACAAGTAAAATTTCAAATTTGGTATTACTGAATAAAATCTACGAGTATATTCAGCAAAATGAATGTTAATAAATAGCGTAGTAGTAATAACAGCCTAGCGTTCAATCGTCGCGGGACCGTAATAATAAATATGCATAGTTACGAGAAATGATAATGTAAAATTTTTGCTAACTATCCTGTCAGTTATCATTCATTTGAATAAATTGCAAACAAATGTTATACGAAATAATTTGTACCCAAGAACATAATAATAAACTGATATTTAAATTCAATAACTCGTATCAAAATTCGTGATGTCAAAGTTTGTAACATTTTGGACTAAATTAATTGTTAATATACGTGAATATGGGCTACACATCATAACGAGTATGCATCATTTACTTGGCATCAGTTTGCAACGCGTATCGACGGGCCGTCATTCTCCTGTCCGTGGACGCGCGATCGCGATTAATCTTACTAATTCTGGACGCGATAAAATTTAACTATTACTTGTTATTCATCAATTTCCTTATATTTGAATTAACTAATAACGAATAACTAATAATTGACTAATAACGAAATCAGTATGTGATACTCATGTACGTTCGGTGCTGGTGTCCTAAAAAGCGTACCCAAATTTGTAATACCCTGGACCAAACTACTTAATGCATACTGATGGGTACTCCGAATACGCGTAATGTAGGCTACACATAATAATGAGAACACATCATTTACCTGGCGTCAGATTGCGACGCGTATCGCTCGGCCGTCAGTCTCCTGTCGTTGGACGCGCGACTGCGATTAATCTTGCTAATCCTGGAGGCGGTTGCTAATGGACTGGGGTCGGGGCGCCGGACGTGGTTGTTGTGACGTCAAATTGACCTTTGTTTTATTAGATTCAGGCAACCGTATTTTAAAGCAGCACGGTTTTTAACTCAGTTTACAACCTGTATTATCGGTATAACCCGTTATGTGGGTTTAATTTTTTTGTTGAGATAATTGAGTAGTGAATATTTTTGAAGGACACTGTTTTTGTTTCTATCTAGTTTTGTCATTACAATAATGAATTAAGCTTGTGATTTGTGATGTTACTACAACAGAATTGAGTCAATTAAGACTCAATCGTATTTTGTCCAGTAGATATTATTTAATATGTTTTCTTTTTCTCTACATGTCCTTAAACTAGATAATCGTAGTCCTTCTACAATCATTTTAATGTTGAAGTGTTACTACAGTAAGTTTACTTTTAAATAGTAAATACATATATGTAAGATAGACATAAATATATAGACTTATATATTTAACACACGTTGCTCTATGGTTACGCTAGACTTTACGTAGTGCGTTTTGCTAGAGCATGACATATCGAGTTCTTACGTGCTTTAGAGCGGGCAATTTGCTGTCTGCTCTAAATGACTCTGTACACTGGCAACTGGCCAGTGATAAGACATAAAAATAAAAAGTAAAACGACCTAGCAATCCATCTCGTGTAATAGAATGGATGAAAAAAATTCCCCCAATAGTTTAAAAGGCTTGTAAAAGTAAAAACCGAGAAGAAATGTTTTACAGTAAATTAATTGAGAAAGCGTTCCTACTTTGCAGTAAAGTACGTAGAATTCAAATATGAAATATATAGAATGAAAATTTAAAATGTTAGTCATAATTAATATACCTACTACTTGATTAATTGAATAAGTCGAATTAACAATGAACAGTTATATTTAGATTTCAACGGTGCGACATAAACGAAGATAAATATGAATAATTATGTTAAAGTATTTTAACTGCAATGGTTATGCAATTATTTGCTGCGGCAGTATCGCTTTTGCGTTCTAAGGTGTTATAAATAAGATATTTTATAAGGAACAAGTCAACTGCAAGGGAACAAGGCAGTCCTACTGCAAGGGAGTAAAGTAACGGTCTGATGTCGGACTTAGTGTAGTATTGACGACCCGCGTGGAAGAGCGCTCACCATACCGATCTGTTACAGGTTCGATCCCTCGCCAGACATCTGAATGATGAGCTTAGATTCTGTTCTGGGTCTGGGTGTTTGTGTATTCGTCTTTGTGTGTCCATTTTATCCGCGACACAGGAGTAAAACATAATCCCATTAGTTACAAAGCTTTTTTTTCAGTCTTAA
>DWLI01004875.1:0-10504 GCA_018249915.1 Cecropterus dorantes dorantes
TTATATTAAAGTTGGCATTCCTGTCAGGCTGTTAAGGGACTTGAGCCCCCCCGATATGTGTAAGCGTACCATTTTTTATTGCCCAACGAAGTGGGCACAGGTCTGCTAGTCGATGATAATTTTATAGAAGGGAAAATTAATTCTTAGCGCATCATATGTGAAAATAGCTTCTCTGCTTACAAACCCAAATACTAAGTCACATTCGGCTTGCATCAAAATTGGGAGACTTTGATACAAACTTTCATCACCTATTAATCCTTTATAGGGTCGTATAAAATAGATATATGTATATATAGAATATTGTATTGTCATCGGTCATTGATAAACTTGCAAATTTCAATATAATCCGATGTTTCAATGTGGGTAAAAACCGCGTTCAAAGATTCCGTTACATACTTACATACATAAAATAACGCTGTAACAATCCAAATAAAAGTTAAAACTAGAATAAATAACATATCTCCGATACAAATGTGCATCATTCGTTAGTTGTATGAAACTCAAACTTCTACGGAAAACTAGAGCGAATTTTCTTTTACATAAATTGTTATTTTGTACTCATTTGCGGAATACGCAAATATGTGACGATTTTATGTCACGAACAAAGTTGTTCAGAGCAAAAAGGGAACACCAAAAACTGTCTTTTGTTAGATAGTTCATGAAATCCTTTATGTAGCCCGAGCATTTCGAAACTGAGCACAATGGGTTAGAACTTAGTGGGAGCATACTGCAATACAAGTAACTGACAATCATTACGAGAACTAAGCTTTGCTAACTCTATCGTACGAGTTAGATTCGCCTACGTGAAAATTTGATTCAATAATTTTAGTTTAGAATTCTTTGCATTGCTCTTTCTACGGACTGCTGAATAGTTGGACTAGGGAAATCTGCTTTAACTGCCCTTTAAACCCTTAACTAAAAGATGCTGCTAAAATATTCTTAAAATCATGCAAACAGACCCATACGTATAAATAAGATCTATTCTTTTTTGATTTACTTATAAATATAATATATATTTTACTTTACTAATATTATAAAGCAGTAGACTTTGTTTAACGAGATAATCTCAGGAACTAGTTCGAATTTAAAAAATATTTTTGTGTCGTATAGTACATTTATTGAGGAAGGCTGTAGACTATAGAACATCACACTATGTTTGTTTGTTTTTTTTTCTTATTTAGTAGCGTGTGAAACCGCGTAGTACACTTACTATAACCAGTTTTGCTTCGTCTTACAAATCAGTATAAAACCTCATAATATCACTAATTCTAGATAAGATTGTAAATTGACGTTAACGCATTTAACGGTGTAATGTTTGATGTCAATGTTTCCCTGAAATTAGAGAGTGTGGTTAATTATTGACAAGCTAGCGTGAAAGCTGTTCCCCTTCTAAACAAACATAGCTGCGACATAAAACAGAGCGTTATTAACACACGCCCTCGTGTATGCGGTTCGAATTAGTTGCCGCGACAATTGTTTGAACTGCGCCCCTTCTGATGAGAAGTAAGTCACTTAGTTTGTGGGTCGCGTGCCTTAGCTTATCAGGGATGTTACCGCAAAGTTTCTGTTGGCTCTTCGCTGTAGGCGCTCTGATACTGTCAGTCGCAGTTGCACTTCGGTAGGGAGCTTGCAACAAAGCGTCAACTAACCACTTCGAGTCGAGCATCGCACCAACTTCAAGAATTGAGCGACATGAATAACTTTGGTTGCGATAACGTTTAAGTGTTGTCGACGCGCCAGCGATTATCACGCAACTAACTATAAATTATTCAATTCAGGACTACGTAGCACTCCCACACTTGCTATAATTGCGTAATATACCGACTAGTAGGAACTGTTAATAACTCTTAACTACTACATATAATCGATATTTTGAACGAATTTTTGTTTGTATTGAACTGTTTTCAGCACTGTGTTTACTTTGAATTACTTCTATAAGAATGGTTATTTTTTAGGTACACCAATTAAAATGTACGCAATTTTATTTCAAGGAAACTTTCATTGTGTTATCAAAAGAGAAAACAAACGTTGCCGTGGTGGAAAGTTCCAACATATACAAAACGAAGCCACATAAAGTCTAATAAAATTTCCTCTGCATCTAAATATTTTCTGTTTTTCTTAATTAAATTGACCTATTATACAACAACAAAACTTTCCAACAAAACTTTTTATTCTTTTAGTCAAGAATTATGTACGTCACTGGCACCAAAACTTATCACCTAACGGCCACGAAACATTTGTTTCAAGCGTCATATCAAATTTTAACCTGGGGGCCACGAAACATGCGTTAGCGTAAGCGTTGAGCGCTAAAAACAGTGTTGCGAAATTTACTGAATTTCGGTTTACACAGACAGTGTTGAACGAATTGGCGCTTGCAGCTACAGGCGAATGACGCTTGAAGCAAATGTTTCGTGGCCTTCAGTTTACATCTGACATGATACTTGGAGCAGATATTTCGTCGCTTTAATGATTGTCAGTTACACACAGATGTGTGAAAATTGTTGCGAAATTTGCTCAAATTCGTTCAACATTATGTGGAGAAAATTAGCGCTAGCAGCTCTAACCGAATGACGCTTGAAGTAAATGTTTCGTGGCTTTAATGCTTGTCAGTTACATGCAGGTGTGTGCAAATTGTAGCGATCTTTATTGAGATTAGCTCAACTCTGACGATGTTGAGCAAATTGACGCTTGCAGCTCCAACCCAATGACGCCTGAAGCACATATTTTGTGGCCTTCAGGTGAATATTTTACAAGACACTTGGAACAAATGTTTTGTGGCCGTAATGGATGTGTGCAAATTGTAGCGAAATTTGCTGAAATTCGGTTAACACTGACAGTGTTGAGCGAATTGGCGCTTGGAGCTACAAGTGAATAACGCTTGAAGCAAATGTTTTGTGGCCGTAATGATTGTCAGTTATACAGATGTGTGCAAATTCTAGCGAAATTTAATGAAATTCGCTCATCATTACGTTTGCAGCTTCTAGCGATTAACGCTTAAATCAATTGTTTCGTGGCCTTCGTGACTGATTTTTGCTTTAATTTTCATGACCTTATAGGCTTATAAGAACGATCTCATACGTTTATTTTGCCCATGTAGTCAACGATCTATATCAACGCATACTCACGTCTGTGTGTCGATAGATTGTTTAAGTATACGTTATATACGTTATAATATAAAAACCACTTATTGAAGAGATAATATCGAAAGTACTTGCACGTTATATCTATAGTTAAAAATTAATCGTCCTGGCAGCTTCCCAGGTTTGAAGCAACGCTAGTCACTGCCCATCGAGATACGCCAGTTACTGAAACATAAAACCTTAAGTTTTTTTTGCCATTTTAATGATTTAGTTTAGTAATGGTTTTCTCGATTATATTACAATGACTTTATATTTTTTATTTCTTGTATATGACATAAATACAATTGGAAACTAAGAAAGTTAAACAGACACGCTGCTATAAACTTAACATTATCGAAGGCAGTAAACTACCAATTAACTTACTGCTGTAACATATCGAACAAGTTGTGAAACCGTCATTATTTATAAAAAATCTTACATTTTATTAGTAAAAAATTAAATTTTAAGTAATCCATTACATTATTTTTACTTGAAAATGTGTAATAGAATCACCTATAAAGCTTAAAAAATATTATTACTAATGAGAGTCTTATAGTAATTAAATAAATATCGACCAAAAATTCTATTTTGCTATAAGAACGTAGCGAACTATGAATATAAAATATTCTTCGTTTCTTATTAATGAAAAAATGTGTTGTTTTATAAATATATTAGCACTTACTTTTAATTCTTATAGAATAAAAAAAAATGTAGGAGTATAAAGCAGTGAACGAGCAGTGCATCTGATAATAAGTGACAACTGCCACACATGGGCAGATGCCGATGTTGATTATAACCAAGATCAACTCCAAATCCGAGACGCCAATTAAGGTTGGTCACATACGCGTCGCTACCCCTAAGGACTGAATTGAAACGCTTCATATCGCGTCTTTCGTTACCACCCTTCAAACAAGGGTAGAGCCACATAACATTTCTGTTTGACGACCCGCGTGGCGGAGCGGTGACCATACCGGTCTGACGCGCAGTGGGTTCCGGGTTCGATTCAGACAGACATCTGAATGATGACTTTAGAATTCTGTTGTGGGTCTGGGTGTTTTTGTATTCGTCTTTGTGTGTTCATGGCACCCGCAACACAGGAGAAAATCCTAGTGCGGGGCTATGAGTGTAGAAAGCGTGTGTTATAAGGCAATAAGTTTGGCCGTAGTGTGTATACAATAGAGCTGTGATGACATTTTTCGTAATGGAAATTTTATTTCTTACCAGTCCTGCTCTTACTAATGATACAAATGCGATAGGTAGATAGAAGGGTGAGAGGTGAGATAGTTCCTGGGAACTTTCCATTAAAAGGAGAGTCTGTGCTTCACCGAAAGCGTAAAATAACTAAATTCTAACCGATCGGAGGCACCGGGTTCGTTGCAGATTCAGGCTACATGTCTCTGCACGGAGTTAAGTGGGTTAAGTTGTATTACTCTGCCCAGATGTGCGATCCGTAAACCATTTAGGATCTCGCCTGTTCCTTATAAAGCAGAAGGGTATGCTCCTAGTACCGCACTACTTACTCTGTTTAAGATATTATAGTTAAACTAAAGATATATTATGGACTATTTGCATTGGATGAGCTAAAGTAGGGGGACGAATCAGTCTATTCTAAACTGAAAAATGTAATGTATGGGTGTGCACAAGATTGATATGTATGTAAGTTACGATAACAATCCGTTAATAGGGGCACTTTGATATCGATATATTCGTAAGTATAAAATAATGCATAAAGAATATTGCACCATGAAAATATAGCTGTATGTGTACGAACCTTAATATGAGGAATCATAATAATATGATACATTTTGAAAAGGACGACGGCAGAATTTGCCATTTTGCAACATTGTATAAGATAATGTCGCAGCGTCGCAGACCGGGACGCAGTAAAATGTTTACGAAATGCCTCGTTCTTGCTCAGCGTAATGGTTGATATCGTTTTTGTGTTACAGGTTTTGCGTAAGTCAGTAAGTATAGATCTTTGGTATGCAATTTTCTCTTGTTTTATTGTTGCTGTTAGGTCTAAAAGCTATGGTTTATTCATTCCTCTCAATACATAATTGAGATTAATGTTTGTTTAATTTTATCACATTTTTATTGCAGTAGCAAAAAAAAACAACAGACACTTCTTCAACTACGGTATAGCGCGTCTTATAAGTATCTCTCTCTACTTCAAACTAAAACGTGGCAGCAATTAATATTGCTGTTATTAGGTAGCAGTGAGTATCGTGATGATAACTCCGGAATTGAACCAGGAAGAGTTCTACAACATATGAAAGCTGTTAACTCTAAAATTAGTATGACTTCCTCACTGTCATCAAAAAATAATTTCTGCTACCTCTAATTACAGAAGCATTAGGATTAAATTTCCTATGTGCTGCTACAACTTTGAATGGTGCTTTGGGAATGGTCAACGTGACTGCGGAAATTTCAATTACAGAATAATGATTTAGCAAAAACATTAAAATCAACTTTTCAATATTTGTATATAATAATAAACAAAAGAAGTTTAAAGCTGTGTAAAATATATCTGAATATCTAACAAAAGAGCTTAAGTTTGTTGAAAAGTATCTATTGAGATAATAACATGAATAGGCTCATTGTGTTTGGAAAATTCTAACAAACAAATCTACTATCTGTGTATCACAAAAAATTGGATATATATTGATTCCTGACAAAAAAACGGACGGCTATTATCCTTAACATACTTTTCAAAAAATAAACGTTCTCTATTGTATATTATATGTATGTTTTATTGTAGTTGTAATTTGAATGTACTAAGTTCCAACATGTTAAATAGTTGATGTGAACGGTAAGTGTAAACAGATCCTCTGGGAAAATGCACATAGATTCGGAGGATGCTACAGTATAGAGTTTACATCATTAAACAGTTACGTGAACTGCGAGGCGGGCTGTCAATGTATTTGCACACAATAGTATTGACGTCAAATGAGCGCTTCCTTAAGATTATCGACGTGGAATCGGTTGATATCAGACAGGAAATTTATATCTATAACATAAGGATGTTAATGACGTGATAAATATTAAGGCATAAATCTTGAAGACAGCGCGTTTTCCTGTGTAACAATTAGTGATGCGCCGGAACGTTAAAATAATAGATCCGCGGATACGGATACGAACACGGATCATTGGTATCCAGATCCGCGGATACGGATACGCATCTTAAATTTCGTACAAATACTTATTTGATGCGCATGTCCTTGAAGGGTCAATTGTTTAATTACTTGTTTCGACCTGTGCCCTTAGTACGAGTTTATTATGTTTCTTTAAAGCAATTATTGTTTACCTTTTTCTCTATCGTTGCAAAGTACACTATCATTAGATGTACTAAAATATAATGATAAGATATTTGATTTTTGCAATATAAATGTGCTAAATACGTGATGTTGATAAACAATATGGAATTTTATACTATTTCGTTTCTACTTAATGGCCTGTGTACATTTAGAAATCTGTATATGATTTATTTATAAATAATATGAATTTGATAATATGTATAAAAGATCAGTTTTAGATCCGCCTAAAAAGTAACGGATACGGATCTTTTTCATGCCTTGGATATCCGCGGATACGGATACGGATCTCCGGCACATCACTAGTAACGCGGTGTAGGGTATATAGTTGGGCGATGAAACAAACACTAAATTTTTGAAGAGTTATTAAATCAAGATACGAATAATAAATCCAATCCAAAACTTTCAATCAAATTGAACTTTTTAAATCGATTGATTTTTGAATATTTTTTTCTTAAATAATCTTATTCCATTCCCTTTCATTTCCTAATTAAATCGATGAATGAATATTTCAATGCGATTAAACTTGTCCAAGTATCAAAATTATATATGAGCTAGCTGATACCGCAACCCTTTTACTGTACGTCACTTACCTTACTTGACGCATTAATTCAGCGTACAATGTATGAAAGCTCGGTTTCCTCTCGTGTTTAAATAATCCGGCTTGTATGTATTAATATATGCAGTAAACTTTGATATCATTTATAGATATTAAATGTTACACTAGAGGTGCGTTGCGGTTTCACCCGCTATTACATAAACCAAACAAATAAACATAGCGTGATGTTATATAGCCTACTAAAATCAAAATTTTTTGGTCACTAACTTCTACGGTGTACAACCTTCATATAAAAGTTTTTTACCCTTTTTACTCCCTTTGAGTGGAAATTCCAAAAATCTAAATTTCAAGTTTCTACACTCAGTCTTTTCGGCTGTGCGTTGTCTGTCAGTCAGTCACTCAGTAACGGTAAAGTTTTATATATATAGATTGTTATCAAAGAAACAAAAAGAAAAAACAAAAAATTCTATAATGGTATCTTTATGCTATCTGGTAAGGTAATGCTGGTAATCTCCTAAGGTCACTGCTGTTCATAGACATCTGTAATCAACCTCAGATAACATCAGAGTCATTGCGGCGGTTGGCTACAGATGCGTCATTACTCCGGGGCATAAGAATATGTATTTTATACGCTTACTTCATCCTTCAGACGAAAACACAATGGCGCTTAACAGAGCTGTTATTAGGCAGAAATAGGTATGATGGTGGTGCTTCCGGAATCCAACTACAACGGTTATACCACCTTCAAAGGCGGTAGAATTCCTTGCGTTTTCTTTTGCGACAGTATCATCACTATCATAAATTAGATGTGCATTTTGAATGATATAATAACATACACACAAGGGACTTACATACATTATAAGGAACAATTTTTCTGACTTAGAGTTCTCGATGTAACAATTCATTTGGGATTAACGACAGGCAAGACTTATGTCTTACTGGTTATTCCCGCGGCTCTGCCCGCTTTGGTCACATCTACCACGGTAATGGGTATCTCGTTTTAATCTTAATCATTAAATATCTGTGTGCCAAATTTTAGTGAAATCCGACCAGAAGTGATTGCATGCAAGAATGACAACCATACATACATTCTTAGAAACTTTGGCATAAATATATTCGTAAAATTTGATTTACTTAAATCACGTAATCATCTATTTCTAGTTGAATTACTTATGCTTTTTCTTTCATCTTTTTTTCATGCTTTTATCGTCTATAAAATATCTTCTTTCATATTATGGAGCATTTGTCAGGATAATAAAGTTATAATTAATAAATCATTTTTAATTTCGATACCTAAACTTCCTGATTGTGTAATATCGTGAAAATTAAATAAAATTTATATGAAAAAGATATCAATCATTTTCCTCTTGCTCTCAAAATGGAAGCAAAGATAGAAAATGAAATTTGTCTCTGAAGGAAAATTTTATTGTTTTAGATAGATTCAATTATTTACTTGGAAGCAGCTGAAGGGTGTTAAATGATCTAAACATTATGACATAGTGTAACTGGTACACTAATATTTTTTTAAAGTATAACACTTTGAATTTTGTAGATAATTTTTAAAAGAGATTATTTGAAGTAAACTGAAATAATTAATTAACATTTCAAAAACTAGATAAACTTCATCGTTGATTATGAAGGTATGTGAATGCTTCTCTGAAGTTTTAATTCAAGTATTCTGATTACCTGAATCATTAATCTGAGGGTATTTTTATTGCATTTGGAAGATGCTAAAATGGAAGAGTGGGACATCAAAGAGGAGGAATTTTTGCTATTCGTTTTTAAGATTAAGAAAACATTTTTTGTGATGGTGGATTTCGCTTTAAGGTGTGTTTGATAAGATAAATAGGGATTGAGACTTCTTTCCGGTTATAGTTCAATAGTTGTGGCTAATGGGTGTAAGGTTTTTTAGTAAATAAGAGTGTTAGGGTGATTATCTACCAAATAAGTGTTAGGTTGCTAAGCAGTGTGCGGTGTTGAAGCTAAGTTAAGAAAGACATACTTACGTGTACTTAATTTGTTTTGTTGTCTAGAGATTAGACGCCTATTTAAAGTGGCCTATTCTTTACAACACATAAAAATACATTAAATTATTCAATACGTACACAAATATTTATAGTTTGGTTAGCTCATCCTTTAAATAATACCATCGTAGTTTTTATATTTTAGATAGAACAATCTTAGATTACATCGTGAGACTAGAACATTTAAATATTTTCTAGACTACGTTATAGCTAACTGTTTTTGCGGCATTCCGCCTCACTCGCCTCATTTAAAAACGTAATGTAATATTTTCAGTGGTGTTGTGAATATTGGAGAAGATAATCTTAGACGAGATTCGTTATGTCAAGTTTTTTGCAACACATTTTTTATTCTTTCATGATGGTAAGTGGTCACTGCCACAAATATAGACATGTTATCAACTTCCGATAAAATAGAGTTTTACGTAAGGTCACCCAAATATGTGTTTAATGACTTCCTAAGTTAAAACGACTGGATAAGTCTCTTTTACCACTCAAATCAGAAAAGAGCAGCGTATAACATTGCTGTTATTAGGCAGAAATAAGTGTGGCGGTGGTGCTTCCGTTGCACTTTAAAGAGTTCTGCCACCTTTAAAGACTTACTGGAACTCAGAATCCACCACTTGGCTAGAATAAAGACAATGATGGTACAATTTGTAATAGGTTTTGCTGTATGCCAACCTTAATAAGATCTTATTAAATATTTAAGAAACTACTTTGTCAATGGTCCGTGCAACATTGTGGACACTAGCCTTAACAAAAAGTAATATCGTATAAACGTAATGTAATATCATCAACGCTGGTGTGAATAAAATGTATCCATTTGAAACTTATGCATCGTACTCATAAAACTTTGATGAAAATGAGATTTAAATTATATGCGCGTTATTATGCATAAAATTGTATGTATTTTTATCTTTCCTCATTGTAATAGAATACAGAAATATATATCTGAAATGTATGAATTTAAATTACCAGTTAACGAGTTATACATTTTGAATGAACATTTTTTATTACTCTAAGAATAAGTAATGTATGAATTATTTGAGTTTTTTTTATTATATAAAATTATCAAATGAGAATGCTACAAATGTTATGCTATCCCTGAAAACTACACCCTTTAAACCAGAATACAGCATCACTTAACTATGCTATTATTAGGATAAGAATAAATAGATACGTCGCCGGTGTTCGGAGTCAAACCACAAAGTATTCTATCACTTCTAAAGGGATCATATTCGCTACCACGACTATAGCTAATTGGATAATTTAATCTACCATTCAAAAAAATACTCTCCTGATGTAGTCGAGAAAAAATCGCTTATTATAAAATCTATATTATTCAATTAAAAACCGGGAAAACCGATTAATGTTGCAGTTTATAGTACGCCTATAATAATCTATATTATTATAATATATAATAATAATATCTAATATATAAAATTCTCGTGTCACAGTTTTCGTTGCCATACTCCTCCGAAACGGCTTGACCGA
>DWLI01004876.1:0-10503 GCA_018249915.1 Cecropterus dorantes dorantes
ATGGCGATAACCATCCATTTTAATGTCCTCAAATATGAAAAAACCGCCGTAACCCGATAACGTGTCTTTATTTACAGAACATTGAGAAAGTATTTTAAATGCAATGTTCTTGACGCTAAAGATATGTACACGAACACTATCATGAACCCTACGACTCAATACACAAAAATCAAATTCAATTAGATATTTGTAAAAAACAACTATTTCTTTTATATCCAGACACTACCTTGACTTCATCCAACAAATGGTGAAACTGTACGCGGAAAAGCGCGCCGACTTAGAAGAGCAACAACTCCACTTGAATGTCGGCCTCGGGAAGATCGCGGAAACCGTCGAGCAGGTTGAAGAGATGCAGAAGAGCCTTGCTGTGAAATCACAGGTGTGAATAAAACGTGTTTTATAAATAAAAATAAAAGGAAATTTTCAAGAAACTTAAGTAGGTCATGTTCTATATTTATAATGTGAAAAAGAAAAATACAAATTTGAACATTGACAAGTGTTATAAAATTTGGATCGCACAAAACTGTAACTATGCTTTTTAAGAAAGCGCTACTCATTTCACTTAGTTCATGTTTTTTATATATGAATATTTAAAAAATTGAATCGTACTTAACGATTGGTTCCACAATGATTTTCACAGGAACTACAACATAAAAACGAAGCTGCAAACGCTAAGCTCCGGCAAATGGTCAAAGATCAACAGGAAGCCGAAAAGAAGAAGGTTGAAAGTCAAGAAATTCAGGTATAGAAGTGTAGATATTTTTCTTTTTATTATTAACCTCCTAGTTATTCTAAGTACTAAGTTTCTTCAAATTGTATGTATAAAAACAGGTCGCTCTCGAGAAGCAAACTAAGGAAATTGAAGCCAAACGCAGAGACGTAATGGCCGACCTCGCTCAGGTGGAGCCCGCTGTCATCGAGGCGCAAAACGGTTCGACTCTATACATTACTTATACGTATAAAACCCCTACCATGTTTTCATTTAGCTGCAAATTTAATCCATATATTGAGTATAATATATCATGTAGTTTATTAGCTATTGGTCATATAATAAGCTATGTTTATATCTACAGGCATTTAACGTAGCAAACACGTGTCGTGGCAGACAAAAAAAATTTCTTCTATAGAATATGTGTTGACAACACAACCGCGTAGGCATGGACCGCAATAATCAAAATATTGTATAGTAAAATATGATGTCTGCGACGGCATGTTCTGTGTCTGTAATTCTAGATGAAGCCTTAAAGGTCACTACGACGACTTTCATGTTTAAACTTGTCAACTGTATGAAACGAGTTTTATGTATTCACACACTTTGTTGAACAGAAAATTTTTCGTATAGACAACTCGTTCATGCAGTTATTCAAGAATGTAGTTCTATTACAAAGATGCCTAATCCAAATAAATGTGTAGTAAATCTGCCTTACTAAAACATATTTTGTAATTAACATGTGTTGATATTTCGCAGTTAAATTGTGTAACTTGCATAGCTATTGAGAGGTAAACAACAGTCTAAAACTAAAAACATTATGGCTAGTCTATAAAACGTTCTGTTCTGAAGATATCGCTGAAGTATAGAAAGATTAATATGGGATCCGAGTACTTTGAAAATTGGTTTGAAAGGTCGAAACCGTAACAATTTGTGTACTAAACGAGGAGTGTACAAACGACAGCGGTGCGTTCGATCAAGAAGCAACAGCTGGTGGAAGTGCGGTCGATGGCGAACCCGCCGTCGGTGGTGAAGATGGCGCTGGAGTCGATCTGCACGCTGCTCGGCGAGAAGAGCGACACGTGGAAGGGCATCCGCTCGGCCGTCATGAAGGACAACTTCATATCCACTATAGTTAACTTCGAGACTGAGAATATCACGTTAGTGTCGTCCTGCTTACGCTCGTGGAGGTCGCACATCGTTCTGTCATTCATGAGTCGCGCAAGCCTAATCACGCATGAAATCCTTATGATTTTTCCTAGTCATTGCATTTTTAATGTCTGTCCTTAGAACGGGCTTCACGAATAAACTAAATTAACTATTTGATAACGAAACTCTACTTCATAAAGTCACTTATGATTCTAAAACAATTGATTTAACTATTGTTTAATCGCCTCGAAATGTCACTCGAATGGATTTAGTACTTTGTTGATGGATGTGCAGAGAAGGCCTATTTAATCGGCTCTACGTTCTGTGTCAGTTTTATCAGATTGATAAAAAACGGGTAATTTAATACCCGATGTGGTAGATCGATGTGTTGCCTCCGGAGAATAAAATTTAGATGTTTAATTTAATTTCTGTATTAAATTAATTACGGAATGTACCATAACCGTAGTAGATAGCAAGCGTTTGTAATACCAATATACTTCTCAGTCTATTTATTGGCAAAAACATTTTAGTGTATTTAGTGCATTGAACATGATTGTGATACGAATACATATGACTTGTTGTAACCTCATATTTTACTAAGCATTTATACTGTATTTTAATGTTAGTGATTTTTTATTTCTTCACTGTTATGAATGAAAAGTTTTATATCTCTTAGTTTATGGAACTTAATATTGTAAATACGCTAAGCTTGCCCGCATATGTGACTGTTGTTATTAATGTGAATTACTTAACGCTCCGACCACTATGTGTAATGTAAAACGGCATCTTCGTAAGGCACACTAATAACCCGAAAATGTTCGTATGTGACTAACATCGCTAAGCATCGTCGTGATTAGAAGGACATTAACAAAATTTCTCTTTCAGTCGGTAAGACGCGCGCTCGCGCGTCCGTCGCGATAAATGTTACAATAACGCCAGCCGCATGTGACACAGTCAGCTAAACGCCTTTTTTTGTTTCTCTCTTTTTGTACTCTGTCGCTCTCGCTGGGTGGGTGGCGGCGACGGAACACTGCATCTCTGCATACATGCAGCGGTGAAATCTATAAAGAAGCAGCACTTGGTGGAGGTGCGCTCCATGGGCAACCCGCCGGCCATCGTCAAGGTGGCGCTGGAGTCCATCTGCCTGCTGCTCGGCGAGAACGCCACGGACTGGAAGGCCATCCGCGCCGTCATCATGCGCGAGAATTTCATCAACAGCATCGTCTCCAACTTCTCCACCGAGGACATCACGTGAGCACCGCCGCTTCTTCAAACCATCCCGCCCTCCCCGACTCCTCCCCGCCACGATCCTTTTTTGGTTTACGGTGTTGGTGCTGACAAAGTGATATCACTCGTAAGATCAACTATAAATGCATTACGTACTTGCACGGAATGTTATTAGTTGTGCAATTGTAGTATACAATAGATTACTAGATCACTTTCATGGGTGGTATCACTTATCCATTGAACACGTTGGGTGCAGTTTATTAATTTTTGTTCTTGCCGGTTGTCTTGCATTGTGAGTATGGTTTCTTTTTGCTGAAGCGTGCTTTTGCATGGTGAATGTCTTGCATCGTTCTGTTATGCGCATGATGAAATCTGATTGGTAAGAATTTATTATTTCTGTACTACCATATATGTAGGTTATATGGTAGTAATGTGAGATAAAATATCAGATTTTATCCTGCATGTTAGATGTTTTAGTACGTTTATGGTTATGGATGAGTGGTAGACTATTCAAAGACTTTTTTCAATCTACTAATAAATAATAAATTAGAACAACATAAGATCAACATATGAATAATAAAGGGTAGATCGAACATTTTATTAACATTTTACATTCTAATACCCTTCTCTGGTGCCCTGCAGCACACAAGCACTTTTGTGCACTACCCTTTAAATAGTTAAAGTAATGAAAAGGTATATTGCGTATATATTTATTATTATTATTGTTTGCGTAAAATCGTCAAATTGCATGAATGTATTTGCCAATAAATAATGTCCGTCCGAAAGTTGTCTTCAGAGCAGTGGTTGAAAATCACTACAGAAAGTGAGTCAACGAGCTAATACACTTTATTTTTGTTTTGTTTTTGTTTGTTTGCTATCTACAATGTCTTTCAACCATATTTTAAAGTCATCAAATTCGCGATAATTTATTGCGATGAAACTCTGAAAGACATTGTGTTTTTTTTTTAATTATTATTTTGCTATGTGTTGGTGAGTGACGTCCGTTGGATTGGAATTTCGTCGTAAATACATGGCAATATGGAAGGTAAACGTGGTGATGTGTGCATGAAAACCGTGGTCAAAGAGGTTTGTGGTGATATTTCCGTTATCATGGTATGGTATATTGGTTTCTCCTAAGCACAATAAAATATTTATATTATTTTAATGTCAAGATTAAAGTTCATTTATTAATTGCTATTTCGTATGTGGTCAGTGACGATGTGCGTGAGAAAATGAAGACGCGATACCTCAGCAATCCGGACTACAACTTCGAGAAGGTTAACAGAGCCAGTATGGCCTGTGGGCCTATGGTCAAATGGGCTATCGCACAGGTAAAGGGTCCCATTTTATTGTATATGTCATTACAATATCAAATAATCATCAGTTTTATTTATGAATGTAACCTACACTTATATCTAGTGATATTTGATATCTATGAAAAATAAACACTTAATAAAACGTTAAACCCTTAGTACAATTTTATTACGTTTCATCAGAACAATCATTGTTTATGTATTCGTCATTGCAAAGTACCAGCTAGTTACCAGCTAACAGCCAAGTCTTTAAAGGCTTACATGTTACCTTATAACAATCGATGAATATATGTATCTCGCAGTTTTGCGTTATAATATTATCTATCTTTTAATTTTGGCCGCACTAATACATTTTAAAATTCAGATCGAATACGCTGATATGTTGAAACGCGTGGAACCACTTCGAAACGAGTTGAAGGCATTAGAAGACCAAGCTCAAACTAACGTGACGGCTGGTAACGAGGTACGAGAGCTGATCGCGCAGCTTGAAAAGTCCATTGCGTCATACAAGGAAGAATATGCACAGCTCATCAGTCAGGCGCAAGCTATCAAGACCGACCTCGAAAACGTGCAAGCTAAGGTAACGGAGAATAAGTATTCCAAAGATATGTTTGAAATAATATCAGTATTACTAAAAATTATCCATAAAATTTATCATTATTTCGGCTCGCATGACGCGATCGTCTTAATTTATATGGAATTGACTTCACATATAATTTTTTTAGATTATGTTGCTGACCTATTCTATATGAAGGTACTTAAATCCATGCAGAGGAGATTTGCAAGCAGACCACCGGCCTGCTCGCTTGCTACTCCAATCTTTAAAAAGAAATAGTTATTCGTATCATTCATCATCGAATGTAACTAAAGAATTTTTCTGTAGTCATCGCCCTAATGAACGTGTTGCTGACGCAATAAGTTACTGACTTCGCAAACAGATCATGATGCCTCTATCCTGGACCTAATTCCATATATCTTATGATATATTTCAAAATTTTAAATAATATAAATACCGTCGCTAGCTTGGTGAAGTCCATAAACAAAACTTGACGATAGTTTAAGGTATATGTTGCACCATTTAGGTGGACCGGTCCATAGCGTTGTTGAAGAGTTTGGTGATCGAGCGAGAACGTTGGGAATCCAGCTCGGAAACGTTCCGGTCGCAAATGAGCACGATCGTCGGCGACGTACTTTTGTCCGCCGCCTTCATCGCCTACGGAGGATACTTCGACCAACACGTAAGAATGCATGAAAAATACTCAATCGCACGGGAATTTAAATTTGTTTTATCTTGGGTTAAAAGCGTTAAAGAGTAAATAGTTATGTTTGAACCGTGTTGTTTATAGCGATTTATCATTATTATGGAGAAAAAACTTGCCAATTTTTTTTTATTTTTTACTTCATTCGAACTATCCTGTTTGCTTATTACAAACGTTAACTATTATTGATAAATTAAATTTTCTAGATGTAACTTTTAACACATTTTTTTAGTTCTGAAAAAGATATCTACCGTACGATGTGCTTTTTATAACACAACTACATACGCGAAAATAAACACATTATTTCATGTATTTAACTCGTGTTTCAATTTGCTACAATACAAATGCTTGAAATATGTTTTATATACGGTCGTAGTCGATTATTAACGTGGATTACTAATGATACAATGATTAATCATTAACGTTCGAGTTGTATGGTCCACAGTACCGTCAGAACCTGTTCTCGACGTGGACGGCGCACCTGGCGGCGGCCAACATCAGGTTCCGCGCGGACATCGCGCGCACGGAGTACCTCAGCAACCCGGACGAGCGGCTGCGCTGGCAGGCCAACGCGCTGCCCACCGACGAGCTGTGCGTCGAGAACGCGATCATGCTCAAGGTTGGCTATTGATACGTTGATCACGGTACCGAGTGTTCGAGACGTGGACGACGCATTTTTAAGTAAATTGGAGGGGAGGGAGTTGTCTCAGCCTTTAGGTGCGAGAAAAGTCTTCAAATTGTTTGGCTCGTAAAAGGTCATGGATGGATTTTGTCGCCTTCTTGACTCTGATGAATTCACTTAGTACATAATTTTAGATTTTTGACGAGGTTGAGCCCCTTAGCAGGATCCGCCACTACTTACCAGCAAATAACAGAATTGCTTGCAGCCGGCCTAATGATAAAGGGTCACCACCTAATACCGATGTCTTCTGCCATGCCATAGTTATAAATTAATACGATGTATAAACATAAACACAGATTCATTTAACCTCCATATGTGTGGTTCATACGTTCGTACATATTGTCGAACAGCAGGTGCAACATCTAACTTTATACGTATTTCTTTTGCAGCGCTTCAACAGATACCCGCTCATCATTGATCCTTCGGGACAAGCGACCGAGTTCATAATGCGCGAGTTCAAGGAGCGCAAAATCACGAAGACATCGTTCTTGGATGATTCCTTCAGGAAGAACTTAGAATCCGCGCTGCGTTTCGGAAATCCGTTGCTTGTGCAGGTATGGATTTACTTTCACTATTATTTGCTGAAGCATATTGTTACAATTAATTAACATAAATAAGTAAATCAACGCGCGGAAAGTATTTTAGTAAAATAACTAACACTACTAGGATCATTAAACGCCAGATGCTACAATGTTTTTTTAATATATTGGTTTCATTTGTCGGCATTTTTATTTTTAATATATCATAATTATTTCACAGTTATAATTTTTCTTTAATAATATCACAAATACTATTTTTCTTTAAGGTTAAATACGAGAAATTATATATAAGATGATATTTAAAATATTTTCGTCTACAGGATGTTGAAAACTACGACCCCATCTTAAACCCGGTGCTAAATCGTGAGCTAAGACGCACGGGTGGTCGAGTGCTCATCACTCTTGGCGATCAGGACATCGATCTTAGTCCTTCGTTCGTGATATTCCTCAGTACTAGGTAAGTAAACATTATTTTTAAAAATAAATTACATTACTTAGAAACGATCCTACATATTTAAGTAAATGATGAATCCTAAAAATATTTTTTTTAATTTTAAATAATTTATTATACACTATAGTATAAATTACGCAAAATTTCATTAAACATGTTTATGAAATTTGACTAAACAAATTTTGCGTAATTTCCCTGTATGTTAAATCCTGTATGTTAAAATGTTTAAAGTTAGACCACAAAATAACCATTACCATTTTAAATTACATTTAACATTAATGCTGTGTACTGTCCAAGTTTATGGAACTTATTGTTCCAATAAGTGGGATACAAAACTACTTTATCTATTCTGTTTGCTTTATTTATTTATTTATTATGTTTGCGTATTCAGGGATCCCACGGTGGAGTTCCCGCCGGACATGTGTTCGCGAGTGACGTTCGTGAACTTCACGGTGACGCGGTCGTCGCTGCAGTCGCAGTGCCTGCACCGCGTGCTCAAGGCGGAGCGGCCCGATATCGACACCAAGCGATCCGACCTGCTCAAGCTGCAAGGTATGTTATATTACATTGAAGTAGCAAACGAGCATGCATTGGACATGATGGTAAGTGGTCACTGCTGTCTTTGGACATCTGTATCGACTTAAAACGACCTAGTACAAGCTTATTACCTTTCCTCAAAACGATAGTTGTTTACTTTTTTCCCTCACTACAAAGTACATTGCAAGGTATGGGCGAAAACGTATGCAATTATTGTATTAAGAAAACGTAATAAACTTAGCACGAGCTAAGTAGTATAATAATCAACTTCGTATATAGTAACTGAAGTAAATCACAGATGCATTGCTAGGCCCAAGTGCTAATATAGTCGCCTCAAATATAAGTTAGCCGGCAACCTTCCACCGAAACACAAAAACAGCTAGAAGCAGTAAACGTGGAGCCGTGCACTTATTCGTTAAACTTTGTCCTGCAATGGACATAAGAAAAAAAAACCTTACTAAGCTACAAGAAAAAAAAGAATTTTCACGGGCTCTTAATATTAATAAGCCAAAATGTACGATGATGTATTTCCTTTTCATCAGAAGAAGTCTTTATTTTGCCCTTATTGATTTATCTAAAGCTATCGTAAATGATGCATAAGTTATATTACCGATTATTCCTTTAAATCAGGCGAATTCCACCTGCGTCTACGCCAGCTAGAGAAATCTCTGCTCCAAGCGCTTAACGACGCGAAGGGCAAGATTCTCGACGATGATTCTGTGATTGCTACTCTCGAGACTTTGAAAAAGGAAGCCGACGATATCGGACAGAAGGTCAGGATATATATTAATTTATTAATTTTTTGGAAACATTTTAAAGTGAGGATTTTTAATAGAGAACTTAATGCTTAGAATCATTTTCTGCCAGTCAACACTAGATGATGACGATAATTTGTTGTAAGCATATAAAGTGTAAATTAACTATGTGTTTTTATTGAATTATGGGAGTCGTTTTAACACATTTATATATTTACAGGTGGAGGAAACCGACAAAGTTATTGGTGAAATTGAAACAGTTAGTCAGCAATACTTACCATTATCTCAAGTAAGTACGACAATTCCTTAATATTACTGTTACTTCCTTAATATTACTATGAGTATTGTAAAGTATATATTAGAAAGATATATTGTGTCGAACTTGTGAAGGCGCTATAATATTTTTATCTATTAAAACGTCCTTTACACCGTAAGTCAAATAATATACCATTTATATAGCAGTACATAAAGTTTTATTTGAATTTTATCAACTTTATATTGATGGTGTAAATATACCACTAATTATTTTATTATTTCTTAGGCTTGCAGCAGCATCTACTTCACGATGGAGTCTCTGAACCAAGTCCACTTCTTGTATCAATATTCGCTGAAGATGTTCCTGGATATATTCAGCTCGGTGCTAGTGTTCCCATCTCTGAATGGAGTATCAGACTATACAGCAAGACTCAAAATCATAACAGAGGAGTTGTTTGCGGTAAGATTTATCTTTGCTTTTCGACAATGTAAATGTTCTAGAAATTGGATGTGAATGACTATAGTTAAGTTATTTTAATTATGGTATTATTATTACATTCAGATTCCTCATATAGGAACAAATGATACGCGTTATATTATTCCTGTGGTCATTAATGACAATTTTATCTATCTGGCTAGTATAAGTGTATGAGTGTAGTATATAAGAGAAAGATCGTTAAACAGACATCCAATGAAAATAATCATGTTCTCATGCAATTAAATGCTATATTGCTTTACGCATTAACGGCGCGAAGGGGCTGCTAAAAGATATACGAAAAGTATAATATTAATAAAACAAATTCGTTGTCCTTAATAAATACAAACTAATGTATTTGAAACAAAAGAAAGAGAAATAATCATAAAGTATACGGAACACATTGAAAAAGTAGACATAAATATCATTCAATAAAGGGCGCATTATGAAATACGCTTAGCATTTCGTTGGCCACTCTCTATTCCTTTGGATGTTCCGCGAGAGATAGAAATAAAGCGCACCATTCCTCGCCAACACAAACCACAACAAACCTACACAAGCCTTAGCTTTAACTTGAAAATACAATTATATTTAAACTTAGCTCGTATAATAAATTCTATTGTCGTATCAGGCTGTATACGAGCGCGTGGCGCGCGGCATGCTACACACCGACCGGCTGACGTTCGCGCTGTTGCTGTGCCGCATCCACCTGAAGGGCACGGGCGCGGAGGACACTCTCGAGCGACAGTTCGCTGTGTTCTTGCGCGGCCGCGAGGGCTTCGTTGCCAGCACCGCGCCCGTCGAGCCGCTCACGCAGCCACAGCATGAAGCCGCTGCCAGGCTCAGTTCCAGGTACTGTTTTGTGTTACTTATTACTTAGTTTATAGAGTCGTTTACTTATTAGTTTTGTTTTGTAAATGTAATTGAGCAATTAGTAAAAACAAAGATTAGGCCAAGAAACTTAATACTACTAGCCATGGCGGGTCCAAAGATAGGAAACTTAAAGCCTTAAAGCTTCTCTTCCTCATACACGCACACAATTTTTTTTTCGTTGACTTGTTAAGAAAATTGCATTATAATACAGGGTGTAAACGACAGTGTACCGAATATTGAAAATATGGATTCCTGACACGATTCTGGTGCCTATAGCGT
>DWLI01004877.1:0-10502 GCA_018249915.1 Cecropterus dorantes dorantes
AATCTACAATATATCTTGTAATAAATTCTTAATGAATAAAATGAAGTATTTTTAAATACTTCCTACATATCCTTTGAAGTATGGCAGAAAAATAAAAAATACATCTAATTATAATGCTTACGTTCAAAATTTTTATATTTTTTTATTTAACGCCTTATAACTAAGGGTTGCAGATTACATTATAGCAAGTTAATATAAAAGGTACCAATACCTACTCAGTCTCGAAATATTAGAAATTCCATTAAGGGTACGAAAACAAAGGGAGGTTGCCAAAACGGGGTACTTTGAAAAGCTGACCGGCTTCCACGGCCACCGACGAAGCTAAAATCACAGATTTCCCTTATTAAACGTAAACAAAATCAGGTTAGTTGACTTGTATAGATTACTTCAAAATTTTGGAATCGGTAGCGAACAATATAAGGCTATTTCCGCACGTGGCAACTATATACACGAGAATACCGTAATTAATTTTGAGTTATAATATACAGCCTGTTTTTCCTTCTTAAATTCTCTTCAATTGAAACATCCATCCATCAGCCATTCGAGGCCCACTGCTGGACATAGATCACCCCTAAACGGCGCCATTCCAAGCATAGCGCTCTCCATAGAATATTGAAACATGAATTTAATTATTTTTTAACATATCATTGAAAAAATATCGAGAGTGGACCGAGCATGTATGTACTGGTATATCTGAAGTTTTTCTTTTATACATGTCCTGTAACATGCAAGTAAAACTTATCAGAAAAAAATGAGTCGTAGTAACCGTATCAAATTTGCGCTACTATGACGCTCTTATTAACCCTTCTAAAGAATAATACTATAACAAAAAAATTACAAGAATAAAGTCAATATAACAAACTTGAGAATCAAATGGTTTTAATAAAAAAAAAACAGGTGAGTTGGTCGCTCGTTTCCTACTCTTCGTAGCTACATATTGATAGAACCTATAGTATAACACAGAGTCTCTCAAAGTGGGGTACGCGTACCCCTTGGGGGTACACATGATGATAGTCAGGGGTACGCAACAAACTAAACGTAATGACGGCTCTTTATTATTATTAAGTTGCTCTTAGAACAAGCCCAAATATTTTATAAATTCACCATCACATATCTATTACCCCCTCGGATTATACCTAATTCTTTATTATAACTGTAATTTGCCTGGAGACATTTTTAAAGGAGTTCACCATAGTTTTTTAATTTCGAAAAGTGGTACGCGGATGCATAAGTTTGAGAAACCCTGGCATAAGACATGCTTCAGCAACGCAAGAAGGCAGAACGTGACTGTACATAAGTATAAGGCTGCAGTGAACTAAGATTTACTTGAATAAATTTGTTTACGCTGTAAGCTAATGAATAGTTTGATTCCGATGCAGATTAGAATACACGAATTACTGTAATTTGTCAATTTTCGCGCCAGTTTTCTGATCTAGATTTATATGTAGTAATTTAACGTAACTAATACTGTAATAATTTAGCTATAATTAAATGTATGGGCTTGTTCTGAAGTCATATATCGGTGAGAATAAATGAGACCTATTGCGAAATTTGTATTTCGTAGAAATAACAAAATTGTGTTCGCGTTTTGGCCTTTTTCGTACTGTTTGCGGTGATAAAAGGGACGTTATTATTATGTTTGTATTTTATTATTTACTAAACGACAGACTACGTTATTACTATATAACTCATTTGGCCCAAATAGACTAACTGATAGAAGTAAGGGGAAAAACGTGGTAAAGAGAAGTGTTGGCACAACGCGGCACTCGTGGTTGAAAAACCTTCGAGAATGGTTTGGCTGCAGCACCACCTCACTGTTCAGAGCTGCAGCCGCGAAAATAAGAATTGCCGTCATGTTGTCCAACTTCCGATAGGAGAGGAACAAGAAGAAGATAGAAGTATAAGGCAATAGGTTTAACAGGTTAAACAAATATTGAGTGGTTCTTTCTTGACTGCTAGTTGGCCTTTCCTTTTTTGTGTTTTACGTGCTAATACGTGCGCGCGTTTTAGGTTTTATAAAGTAGTTAGTTAGTATAACTAGTTAGTTACCATAAGTTTCTCTTATTTTCAGTTAAACACTTGAATACAAAAATATAGTACCAAGATGTGGAACGAGTTTCCTTCCGAGGTATTCCCGGAGCGTTATGACATGGGGCTCTTCAAAAAAAGTGCGAAAAGAGTTCTCCTTTAAAGCAGGCGATGCATTTTCGACTCCTCTAGTGTTGCAATTATTCATAGGCTACGGTGACTACTTTCCATCAGGTGGCCCGTTTGCCATATATTTAGGTTTAAGTATTAAAAAAAACCACCAACTATTCCAAATCATTCAGATGTATTCCACCGAGAATAAAGGTATTTGAATGGAGACCACGATCAAAGAAATACAGAGCACCTTTCGTCTGATTGAATTATGACTTCAAGAAGGCAGTTGGAAACCGCAAGTAAGCCTAAAGGCAACGCTTAAGTCTAGTCGTGTTGCAATTTAGGTCTTAGTTAAGCCCAATAGTGAACAATACAAGATTTCTAGGTAATTAACATGACATAATTTTATTGAACGATTTTTTTGCAAAATTGAATAAGTTCCCTATTCTCCGATTTGAGGACCAACACCTACCTGGCGACTATCGCACGCCATTCCCACCTCTACAGCGATCAATAAACGGCTTAAAATCGCCGGCATTAATTCGTAGATTGATATTACATAGAGTAGGTAAATCCGGTATTAAAATTCGATCGTCCATACGTTATCCGGCCGTACACGGGAATCGTTTTAGCCGGACTCGGTAAATTTGATTCGGTCTCGGATTATCGAATGGCTCTAGATACAATAACGGTGAATATCTGTGATAAATTATAAGGTAGATTGCGGGATCTTGTGACCTTTTATAAGGATATAACATAGTTGCCAAATACGGATACTATAGAATATTTTCTTTTACTTGTTCTTCTTTCTATTGTTCTGTAAAAAATTGTCCAAAGGATTGTTTTTGGTTTTGTACTGTTCAACAGTACACAAATGTACTTTTTTTTTTTTAACTTTTTCATTTACATTTTCAGGGCTAACCAAAGTGTGGGGTTTTGATTCCTATTCTTTTCTATTTTTATACATTTTACCAGCGAATCTTAAAATATCGTGCGAATCAAAACAGCAGTTGTAACATTTCTCGTACCTGAAACAAAACAAAGAACTCACGTTATTATTTAGAATAATATAAGAGAAAAAGTAGATATATTTTATAAGAGAGCATTTATTACTATGATGTATCGCCACTTTCAAGTCTTATCTATATATTTTCCAAAAGTGCTCTAACCTGAATAGGTTGCAAGTTATTAATGTATGAAGATTGATTTATAGTTTGTAAATGCTGTTATAACATATGTTAAATCATAAAAACTCATGTAAAATTGTCGGGGTAGACGTAGCCTTAATATTTTATGTAAAAATGCGTCAATGTTTAAACAAACAATAGGTATAATAGGTTATAATAGGTATAGTATATACCTATTATAACAATAAGAACAATCTAATGCACGTGTACTACTCGTCATAAGTTGCAGTAACTGAACAAATTGTACTTCATCGATGTCTTGTTACAGAACAGAACAATGTTACAACACTTTTAGAACAACAGAATAATCAAAATCACGTGTACTAATCGTCATAAGTAGCAGTAACTGAACATACTGCACGTCATTGATGTCTTGTTACAGAACAGAACAATGTCACAATACTTTTAGAACAATAGAACAATCTAAATCGCGTGAACTAATCCGATTAACAAGCGAAGGATATTACGAAATACACCCGAAAACCTTGCAAAACGAAATATTATTTAATTAATGGTGTTTAAAGAAACCATTAATTGGATTAGGGCGGACAATTTATTACTTTGTTCATTTCTGACAAATGAAGGTCCAAGAGGCGCCGGTACTTAGTATTATCATAAAAATGTGTTTTATTACACGTGAAAAATTGTTCATTTGACATGATACCACGTGCTTAATTAACAGCTTATGAAAATTGTTACAGTTGCGTTGAATTTTAGTTTACGTAATTCTTAGTCGACCCACGCGGCAGAGAGGTCACCATACCTGTCTGACGTGCAGTGAGTACCGGGTTCGATTTCCGGCCTGACAGACATCTGAATGATGAATTCGATTTCTGTTCTGGGTGTCTGTGGGTCTCTGTGTTGTCTTTGGGTGTTCATGGCACCCGCGACACAGGAAAAAATCCTAGTGCAGAGCTATGAGTGTAGAAAGCGTATTTTTTTTTTATTTGCTGGGTATTTTTTTATGCTTGTTAGATTATACCTATTTTTTTGGTATCACACTAAAAATAAATTCATAAATAACCAGATCCAAATCAGATCTAAATGGTATAAATGAGGCGAGTTTTTTTCTGAAATCGAAACTCATGAAAGTTGTGAATTCTCTTTCCTCAAAATGTGAACTATACCAATCCGCACTTGGCCAGCATGATGCCACTACCTAAAACCCTCATTCTCCGAGAAAACCCAAACAGTATGGCAGTAATTACAGTAATTGAGAAATTATATAATAACAGATTAGATGATGATAGATTAGAAGATGATAAGACTCAAACAGATGTTCTCACTGTGATAGTACTAGTTTTCAACATATAGGTATTGTATCTCCAACTGCAGATTAGACAAACGCAGTCGGAACAGGATTATTCAATTAGACACACTCCGGAACTAAGTTGAAATGGAAACGCCACTTTAATACAAAAATATCCACAAACTGAAGTTACAACATTTATACACACAGATGTAGCATCTGTATCTCTTACTAATATTATAAATGCAAGTTTGTGTCGATGTATGTGTGTTTGTTACTCTGTCATCCAAAAATGATTGGTCGGATTTCGCTGAAATTTTGCGGATTTATGAGCTGGAATAACACATGGGATACTGAATACCTGGTAATCGAGACGAAAGCGGGCGGCGTCGTGGGAATATCCTAGTCTGTCATAATTAAATTAATAAACGTTATTTTCTAGTCTAATTCCAAAAATATTACCGCTATTCCTATTTGACGTTAGTTTTAGGGTCTTGAGTGTTTTGGGTCACAAGAGTGGCAAAGGAGGGTTCCATTTTGTCTTCCAACGTAACAACGCATCTGTTGATTATATAGGCATCGATCAACGGCATTAGACATCACAACAATTAGTTGGATTGCATGCTCGTTTGTTGCTTTTCTATATACTAAATAACTTTGTAAGTATATTTCTTTCGCTCATTACAATTTATCGAAATAACGGTGTTCAGAAATGTAGCCACTTTTTCAAACATCTTAATAATAAAAAAATAATTGTTTAAATACTAAAATTTGAAAAATATAAAAGAACATTATTTTGAACACAAAATCTTTTAAGAACAAAACTTTGGACATAAAATCTGAGAATAACTGTAGTATTCTAATAAAAATATTTCATCGCATGTAATCTAGTAAGATGGTAAGTTAGACGCAAATTTAGTCAAAATAATTCCTGGCCAGTCCTGTTGGATGGGGTCCAGGGTTCGTTTGCATCCAGGAAATTTCATTTGGCAACGCTCTTAGATTCAATCTGGACTTACAATGATGTAATGGGATTTCGGTAGCCGGTTCTATAGAGCTTTTTGGAGAACAAGATGTGGTTCGATTTCAAAAACCCTCATTTATAAGGTCTTACCGAACTAGTAATAAAGTTTTTAAATTACCCAATATTTAAGTAACTTAATCTAATAATATTATAAAAATATTATTTTAGTAACTTAATGGCAATATGAGTGATGTTGATTATACAAAAATTCTATTTTTAATAAATTTACGATAAGAAAATTACGTCATAATATCATAATGACCTGTAGATTTCAAAGACTGTTTGAATATACCAATCCTTAAAGCATACAGGCATACTTACGCGGGCTTCCGACTTAGTCTTCAGGGGAAGGATCTTTGGCTAACCTCAGATAAAAGTCTGATCTATATCTTTATCTTATCTGGATTGATTGCAGATGTCCAAGATGGTAGGAGCCACTTACTATCAAGTGGACTGCATGCTCGTTTGCTACTTTCACAGTATAAAAAAATGCATTCGGTCAGCGTGGTTAGCTTAAGGCCTAATTCAGTGTGGCATTAAAAGATAAGTTCCAGGTACCAAAAAAAACACTACAGATTATTTGAATTATATTTTCTAGAAAACAAAAAATATATGGAACTTTAATACCGGGATTAATTTATCGCAAACTATGCAAAAAATATGATTTGATAATACCATCCAGATATTCCATATATCTCTGTTTCGAATATTTTGATGTTTCAGCTTTTAGCCAAATTGAAAGGTTCGATTGCCGCCTATCGGCTTAGCACGCCGCTTTCCAACTTGAGGAACGGCTAGACCCAAATTTGTTTAACTGGTTCATATTTTTTAAATTCCTTAGTTATACTAAGCCGTTGCACGAGTCAATAGTAACTATTGATGTTAACGATGTCAATAACTTTATTATACATTTTTTTTTATTATAGCTTTGATAATTTTTGTATGTTCTTAAATATATTTTATGTAGATTTTCTCAAGTTTTATTGCTTATGAAATTATATCAGATTTAGTTATATTTGAGAAACTTTATGCTGTTAAACTGTAAAAGGTAAGAGCTTTGTTAGATGGAGGATATTTAATGAAAAAAAAACTTATAAATTTCAACAAAATATTTTTTGCATACAAAAGATAAAAAAGACGTTGCATCCAATAAACAAAGCCTTTGTTCAGACTTTAAACTCCAAACAGACGAAGTGTCAAAAGAGTTTGAGAACCGCTGCCCCAAAGCTCCGAACTAGAAAGCTTTGTAGCACAGAGGATGAAAGTTGCTTTACGAGTGTTTTTGTATTGAAATTTTTATCCGATACATTTATCTTTTATTGTTATTCGGATCTCGTGTCTGTTATTTTGTTTCAATTTACATGTATCGATGTTTGTTGGAACGTTTATTTCGGCTTGTTTTACGCGATTTTGCTTTGTTATACGAGAGCTTCTGAAAATAAGTTATCAGTTGAAACTTATTTTCTTTATCTGCTATCTTTTGAATCTTTTCTGATTATTATAATGCTAATCGAATTACTTTTGATTTTTTTTAAACTTCCTTAATTTGGAAGAATCTTAATCTAGTATAGATATTAAGGTGTCCACATTTAATATTGGGAATAATAAAGTTCTGTGTTGTTTTTTTTTTTTTTTATATATTTAAAATACTTGTTAATTGCTTGAAAAAAGTAATAGTTACAGATTTAAAATTTAAAAATTAAGATATTAAGTTTTAAATTTTAACATTACAAATTAAAGTATTCCTAATGTATATAAAAATAAATCAAAAAACATAAAATTATCAAGATAACACTGATATTTCAAAATTTCGTCAGAAAAGCTGCATTTAAATCCATCAGTGTATTTAAAACAGTAATTACTACGCCTTATTAGACGGTTAAGGGTTTACAGGCGACCTGACACAACCCTTCAGTGCGGGGTTCGATGTCCGTGCGAAATAGACCGGCAAATCCATTGACCAGTCACCCATGCGTTTGTTCCGCTACGTGCATGGCTCTGTTGATGTTAATACGGATTAGATTACGGATTTTATACTCTTTACACTCAGGTTTAATTAGCGAAGAAATTGTTAATTAATCTTTTTTCATATACTCCGCTTCTTGGGTTAATTAAAAATATAATATAGATTTTTTTCATGTTAGAAAACGCATTACGTTTTTTTTTAAATATTTATCGCATTTTTCTACTATACTTCCATAAAATTGACCTACAAATCTACTTAGGAACTTATTTAAATAACATTAGTAAAAGGGTTCGTTCCGTTAAGTATAATTTGCGAATGTTGTTTGTTTTTTATAATATTGAACTAATTAACACACGGGCATGCTGTCCGCCTGATTGTAAGATGCTACTGACGTCAATGGACATCTATAATGTAATCACAAATAAGATCAGATCTTAGCTAAGGACTAAGTTGGAATGCCTCGGAAAAGTATGTTTCCATTATCATATCCTTGAAAACAGAGTAAAGCAATGCTTAATGATTTACCTACGTGGCGGAGCGGTCACACTACCTGACGCGCAATGGGTTCGGGGTTTGATTTCCGGCCAGACAAACATCTCAATGATGAATTTAGATTTCTGTTCTGGATCTGGGTGTTTGTGTATTTGTCTTTGTGTGTCATTGGCACACGCGACACAAGAGAAAATCATAACGCGGGACTATGAGTGTAGAAAGCGTTTCAAATTGTCGTTATAAGGCAGAAATAGGTGTGACGGTGGTACCTCTGGAGACGAACCAATGGTTCTGCCATCTTCTAAACTTTACGTCACATCTTATATAATTATGAGATAACAAATTATGTAAAATCATGCACCACCTTCATAGTTAAAATAGATTACCGATGTAACCAGAAGCGTAGTAACTCATATGCACGGTTAGAAAATTCATTAACATAAAATATGAGAAGCCAAACGGGTTAGTCCTGTTCGGTTATTTATCCCATTTCGTCATACTTATTTATAGTAAACTTCATTGCAAAACGTGTGATGGAAAACAAATTGCGTAATTAAATGCACCACTTGGCTTAAACAAATCGAATGTCAATTGAGAAAAGACAGAATATAATTCATAAGAGTATTGAGAAAACCCATTTACATAATGCAACTGGAAAATCGGGTTTGTTTCGATTCGTCATTCGTGCTGTTTCGTCGCAGAGATAAATTGGGATAATTGTGTTCTTTGTTTATATAATATTTATTAAATTAACATATTAATTGGTAAAAAACGGGCTTAGGGATAAAAACAGTAGTTAAAATTTACATTTTTGGTTTATGTCAAACTTTTGGCTAGATTCTGCAAATGCAATCCGTTGCATGTATTTTTAAATATATTTTCTGTTACCCCATATAATTGTACGACCATTTTATTTTACAAGTTTTTGTACACGTTATAATGAAGAAAATGTAGACATTACAGAAAATACAGTACAAAGGACTACTTATTTCAAACTGAAATTTCATATTTTGTAATACACATTCGTTTGTTTAATAATCGTAGCGTATTTTTTTTTCATATAGGTTACCTTTTTAAGAATACAGACTTTACTTGTGCCGTAACGTTAATTAAATTAAAAATGAATGAATTAATCTATTTCCCAAGATTTAACGAAACAGGATCGACCCTGTTTCAGAGCATAAGCGGCACAACTTGGGATGAGCGATGACCTGAATTTATTTGCCGCTGATTTACTGTTAAGTGTGATACGCGGTGATGTGGAGTATTAAATAAAAGGCTGCAATAGCTTAGAAATAACTTCTGTGAGTTCTCATGGTTACTAAATAATTCTTGAGTTATGAGAAAAAAATAGACACATTACGTGATATTGTCATAATTGATATATATAAAATCCATGAGTGTTATCTATACTAATATTATAAAACTGAAGAGTTTGTTTGTTTGTTTGAACGCGCTAATCTCAGGAACTACTGGTCCGAATTGAAAAATTCTTTTTATGTTGAATAGATCATTTATCGAGGAAGGCTTAAGACTATATAACATCACGCTATGTTTGTTTGTTTTTTTTTTCTTATTTAGTAGCGGATGAATAGTAGCTCATCTAGTTTACGATAAAAATCCGCACACCCATTCGTGTATGAGAAAGGCATCTTTGGGATTTTGGAAACGCACATCGGCTTTTCCCTTCTACTAGATATATTGCTCTAATACCCCTTATACTACCCCTTATACTATATACTATATACCTGGTAGATTTAAAAATAGTGATGTTAATTGAATTCGACCTACATTAAAACGTAAATGACAATGAATAGAAAGACATTAAACAATAATTAATCAAAGGATCATGTATAATATTTTTAAATACTATCATCCCAAAACGAAAGTTAAAATAAATACATCAAAAAAAAGTAGATACACTTTATCCCTGCGTTATATCAATTAAAAATCGTTTACTACGTAGTTTAAGGTCTCAAAATTACTTATTAAATATTGAAACCTACTATAAATTACAAGAACCAATTTCTACATCGTAACTGTATTGCAAGGATTAAACTGCTACAAAAAAGTCCATAAATAAACCATTTAATAGGCACGCAGTTACAGTAATACGTTCCTACATTGAAACCCGTAACTATAAGTTAATGATAGTAGCAACTGATATATGTAGCAGTCCAACTTCGAATGAGCGATGATCGACCAAGAAGGCGGGTTGCCGTTGATTTACTACAGTTAAACCGGCCCGCATAGTTCGACGTGACTCACATACACACACATTGACAAGTATTTCATATTTTTTTAATATTGGAGTATATTAAAAAAATAAAATACTAGTCAATTCAAGGTGGTAGAACCAGTGTAGCTTCAAGGTGGTAGAACCAGTGTAGTTCGACCGGGGAAGTACCACCGCCACACCTATTTCTAGCGTGAAGCATTTCT
>DWLI01004878.1:0-10501 GCA_018249915.1 Cecropterus dorantes dorantes
CGTGAAAGAGGACCCAGCATACATACATTCTCACAAACTTTTGCGTTTGTAAGTATATGTAGTATATTTAGTAAGATTTAGCCAAGTGGCTTAGCCATAAAGTACTTAGCATTAAATGCCTTCAAAGTAAAGTATTCATGCTAAATCACTTTTAGAATAAATAATATTTAGATTTTCAGTCGTGTTGATTCTGTTTTTGTCTAAATTAGATTTTTGAGACAGGTAAATATTTTCACTAAAGAAAATTCTGAGTTTAATGATAAAAATACACTTAAATAACAAAACAAAACCGAAAAAAATAGTTGGTTTTGAACATTTTATTATATCACTAGTTGTGCTCCGCGGTTTCATCTGCTGTTACATACAAAAAAACAAACAAACAAATATAGCGTAATGTTATATAGCATACAGCCTTCCTCGATAAATTTACTATTCAAAACAAAAATAATTTTTGAATTCGAACCAATAGTTCCTGAGATTAGCCCGTTCAACCAAACAAACTCTACTGCTTTATAATATTAGCATAGATATAAATTATAATTTATTACTAAACGAGTCTGCAGTCCATCTGACGATAATGAACACTACCTATTAACACCTGTGACACTCCAGATAAAAATCGAATCATATATAAGGTCGATAATAGATGCGTTTCTACCCATAAATACTAAGATGGAACTTTTCGGATAAGTATCTCTCCCTTAAAATATCTAACAAATCCGAAAACAGCAGCGTTAAACACTGCTATTATTAGACAGAAATAAGACTTAGTTTGAAGATTGCCTAAACTCAGATAATATAAATTTTCTGGTAACAATACAAGTTTGAAACGATTTCGGCATTTTTGTTCTCGCATAATCACAAAATTTAAATGTTCATCGGATGCAGGACGATTTATAATAATACAAAAATTCATTAAATATTAATATTTTAAATTGTATTGTATGTATTGCATGTATATTATATTCTATATTATTTTATAGATAAAATATAGTAATTGCTCTTTGTGAACGATATTAACTCTTTTTGAATGATATTTCCATCAATAGAAAAAGCAAATGCAGAAAACAGATAAAATACGAAATATTATTACATGCATAAAAATCCGTGAAATATATTTTCATAACATTCTTTGTTACTTCAACACAAGTTTATGATATCGTAAACTCCAGTAATACTGTATCAGAATAACGGATCGATCAACAAATATCTAGTTATCAGCAACAAAATAAGAGGATAATAAAATGTGATCTGTTTGTCACAATGTAACTTTGTTCTAGAAATATTTTCTTTATATAAAAGGTTCTAAAGATGATATGTATGTGTGTGTGTATGTATGTATGTATGTATGTATGTATGTATGTATGTATGTATGTATGTACGTATGTATGTATCTATGTATGTATGTCTGCTTGTACATGCCATTCTCTGGCATGCGCTACAGTGCAAACGGCTTGACGGATTATGACGTATGCCATATCATTAGAATCATATCAGTTTGGAAAGTGACATAGGCTGTACAATTAAAAAAATGACGTTTGAAAATAGAGGGCCGAAGTGATGACATTTTTACACAAAAATATTAAAAACTCCAGGACACTGTATCAGAATATCCCGATATTATCAATATCAATTCAAATAACAAAAATATCTGGCTTTCAGCAACAAAATAAGAGGACAATAAAATATGATCTGTTTCTCACAATGTATCCTTGTTCTAGTGTTTCTTTGTTGTCGCGATATTTCCTGTATTTGGAGGATTCTTAAGTTGCTATACTAAGGAAGGAATAAAGCACAATAATTATGAATATTTCTACATTATTAGTTGGTTTCTCTAAACTATTAATATTATAAAGCAGTAGAGTTTGTTTGGTTGAACGGGCTAATGTCCGGAACTACTGGTTCGAATTTAGAAAATATTTTTGTATGGAATAGTCCATTTATTAAGCAAGAGTATAGACTATATAACATACTAGCAGACCGGTGCTCACGTCTTTGGGCATTAAAATATTAGGGTTTATTACACAACTGCCTACAATTTTGGTAATAAAATAAAATTGCGACAAAAAATTAAAAAATAAGCTATCCTATCTTTCAGGTTGTATGAAAGTGCACACGGTGTGCAAATTTCATTGAAATCGGTTCCGTAGTTTGGGAGTCCATGGCGGACAAACAATGTGACACGTAATTTATATATATTAAGATGAACAAAGATGGTCATCTCAATGGTAAGTGGAGACACCTACATTTGTATTGCTTGAAATGTTGCTAATTATTTAATGTATTAAGAGGACTTGCTGTTTCTATATGTGGTAACAAAAGTCCATAGTAATTGTTGCTTATAAATGTATTATACATTTTTTACCTGGCTACGCCCATGCCCAATTGAAAGTCTTTTAACCACTGTGCTAATACTGCTCAATTTTATTAATACATACAATAATTACATTTTATATATATAGGTAAATTAGAAATTAATAATAATTGCTTAGATATCATAACAGGTTATTATTATTTCCTTGATTACATGTTTTTCCTGTAACTTATGTACCCAAAAAATACAGGATACAGTTTGTACATTGTATAATCTATAAAATGATATTAGTTAAAACAAGTTTTTAATTATCTATAATAATAATATTGAAAGTCATACAAAAACTACTATCTAACTTTGATAATAATAATGGTATTCTAAAATATTCTTAGTCTTAAGACAATTAAATAAAGATATACTCACATACTATAATAAGTTTGGTATCCTTAAATAATGATTTTGATATTGCAAACCTACAATCTTCCTGAAATGATAAAACATGTTATTGGATTATTTATAATAACTTCAATGAAATATCGATTTTACATTTAAATACATGATACAAAGGTATATGTTTTAATTTTGGAAATAGCACAACTTAATATGTATGGAACAGAGATAACATGATACAAAAACATAAACGTAAACAGTTTTTCAGGCAATTTACGTGGATGCCTTATTGAGTATAGAGAAAATTATTGTTACATAGTGCACAAACGATCTACTTATAGATTTTTAGATAAGGATGATAATATCGAATCTGTCTAACGTATGTGGCGTAAATGCTATATATATTTAAAATTACAATCATAAAATGCATTTTCTTACCCCACTCATCGGCAAATCCCATTTTCCGACATCGGAAAAACTAAGCGCTACTTCGCAGACCACTGCCAATAATACTAATTGTCCTAACGTTTTACCCATTGCTATTGAAGCGGAGAGCTACGAATTATGTAAAATAAATTAAATTTTTCAAAAACATTATTCTAATTTTGTGTTAAAAAGCAATAACTTTCAACATTTTTGTATGAATAGAACGTAAAGTGAATTAGTATGCACGTTTGACAATGACAAATCGCGTCAGAGGTTGTCTTGTCCCTTTGACAATTTTTCATAAAAAATGTAAATTTCGAAAAATAAGTTTTATTAACTTAAATAATAAGTTTCATTATGTTATAATAATATTAAATACCAATTTTATTTCGAATTATAAGAGTTAGTTCATCTCTTAAAAAATAGTATTGATGTAAAGCTATTCAATTTCCTTACGCTACTCGTATCCGAATCGAACGTCACAACATTTTGACAGCCTCGATTTGTGGTTGCTTGTGTGTCAAAATATTTTTGTTTTGTTCTTCATATTTTACTTTTATGTAAGTGTTATAATGTAATTAATGTGATATATTCTGGTTATTTTATTATAGGACTACAAGAGGGAGTTAAATGTACAATGATCAGTTGTTATGGTTTGGAGGCGCAAAACTCATAGTGGTGTGTGTTAGTCATGTCAGATTGCGCGCTGCTAGCGAATGTAAGCGAACACGATGCCAGTATGGACGTGGGGAACGACAAGTCTCTATTCGAGCCGACTGTTGATATGATGGTAAATGACTTCGACGACGAGAGAACGTTAGACGAAGAAGAAGCGCTCGCGGCGGGAGAGCACCAGGACCCGAAGGCGGAACTGAACAGCCTCCAGCGGGAGGGTGATATGCCATTGGAAGAATTACTCGCACTTTACGGTTATAACAAAAAAATGGAGAAAGCACTGCCAGAGCCGGCACCTGAAGTGGTACCCGAGGAGAACGAAAAAACTGAGTCTGCACTGCAGCAGTTGTATACGGAGACAACCAGCCCTGAAGCCACGAGATGCCTTAGGTCGGGATCCCGACCCCCTTCCGAAGAGGAAGACGACTACGACTACAGTCCTGATGAGGACGACTGGAAAAAAACTATTATGGTCGGCAGTGACTACCAAGCTGGTATTCCTGAAGGATTATGCAGCTACGATGATGCCCTGCCTTATGAGAATGAAGATAAACTTCTTTGGAATCCAAGTGTTTTGGATGAGAAAATTATAGAGGATTATATGAGGAAAATTTGTGCTATGAACTCTGGCACAGGAGTGGATGCCATTCCACGCGGTAAACAGCTTCGGGATGACGAGGAAGCTCTGTTTTTACTGCAGCAGTGCGGTCACAATGTTGAAGAAGCTTTAAGAAGACGGCGCATCTCTGCCCAGACCCCAGCACATGCCAGCGTGTGGTCTGAGGAGGAGTGCCGTAACTTCGAAAATGGTATTAAGGTTCATGGGAAGGATTTCCATCTCATACGACAGCAAAAGGTTCGGACGCGGTCCGTTGGTGAACTGGTGCAGTTCTACTACATTTGGAAAAAAACAGAGAGACATGATATTTTTGCTAACAAAACACGCTTAGAGAAGAAAAAGTATACCTTACACCCAGGTCACACCGACTATATGGACAGATTTTTAGAGGAACAAGAAGCAACAGGCACCAATGTGGTTCGGCCTGTCTCACCATCTCCGATGATGGTTTATGTGCCTTCTCCTGCTGCTCAACCCGACCCCCTAGCGTTAGGAGAAAAGGAGGTGTTCTCCCAACTAAACCCTCACACTTCACCTCCAAGGACTCTATCAGCTGAAGAACCAGAACCAGACACAGTTTCCTAATACACGTACAACGGCAATGCCATTTGTCGTTTAGAAAGCACTGTTTGCAACATACTTGTTATTGGACGAGAGGCATTGCATTTTCCTTATTCACAAATAGATGCATATTTTTTTTACCCTAAGACTAAAGAGTTTTTTATCAGGTGACCTATGGAAAGTTTTATATGAGTATTGACAGTACAATGTAAATATTGATATATTAATGTGTTGTTACTATATGTGAATGAGGGAGCTCAATAGTGATTTTGGTATAGCCGAAGCTATTTTCTTAATAGAAGTTAGCGTGGTCTCAATGCAGCATTTGTAACTCGTCAGAAACATACATGCCATTTTTTTGTTATTATTTATTATTGTATGTTTAATTAATTTAAATGGTGGCTTCTGTACTTTGTAAACTCAGTAGTGCTTGCCGTTATTGTGGTGAGCCCTACAGAGTTACACTGAGCTGAGATAGATTGATATTCAACCTTATTAATGAGTTGAGAGAATTTATTGGTCAATTAGTGCAATCCTTAAATGTGTGGAAAGTTTGATATACATAATTGTTATACCGAGTCAGAGTATTATAGTATTTGATCTATGTTGTTAAACTCAACTAGATATTTCAACAGAGAATGGTTTGAAAAGGTAGTGTTAGTGCCTAAAAAATAAATTTATAGGGTTTTATGTCCTTATGCATAGTTAAGGTTATTTGACATTTATAATGAATCATTTTTGATAAGCAGTGCCTAATGTTTTTGTTCATTAAGTCCTTTGAAATCATGTGTATTTTTCTGTTTGTGATACTCCATGTCTATGAGTATTTTACATTACACCCAAATATGGTGTTACCATAAGTATGTCTTGAGTCATAATATTTTATTTTTTGACAGTTTCATGCTGTAATTGATGTGCAAAAAATTATGATGAAGATGTAAAAATTGTGAAAATTTTAAGAATAAACAGTGCAAAACTAATACGTATTTTTATGATGTTAGTCTCGTAACCCACTGAACTTATATTACCCTTCTGTAGCATGTAGTGTTTGTTTATTTCAAACAGTTCATAAATAATAAAATATGTCAAATAGGTAACAAATAAGTTTAAAAATCTACATTGCTCTGATACTTTAAGAAAGATCGTATTTATTAATTATCAAGTTTCTGGCTAAACATTTCAAATCAATCGTATGTACTTACCATGGTTTTTCCATTGGGCTTGACTTCTTCAGATATTAAAAAGTGTTATATGGAATAATTTTTATTAATTTTATATTAAATAGGGTTTTTGAAAGTCATAATCACCGGCTTATAGTGTATAAGTCTTTAATTAACTGCTTGATCTTGACTGGCTTGGTTTCAATTCATATTGTTTACTTTTTATCTTTAGTTTCTTCACGAGCTCGTAGTAGAGCAGTTTGGTGAACAATGCTTTATGATGTTTTGGGAGGAAAACTGTGCCCAACAGTCATATCATTGTTCTACTTACGCATTTTATTGTTCATGGCAATAGTAACGTTAAGCCGAAAGAAAAGAATCCATGGCTGAACGATAGTTTAAAAAACGATAATCGATGAGTAATAATAAATTTGACAATTTGAAATGACAAGAAACTCAAGAAATCCGAAATGAAAACAATGTATCCTGAGCGAAATTTATATGTTCAATAAATTAAATAGTTCATTACAGCACTATATATTTAACTATTAAATATCGTATTGGTTTACAGTTAAAATATATGACAGATCAAGGTATTTAGTTAACGAAAATATGAATGTATCTGCAGACATGACCGAGAAGGAGATTCTCAACGATTTTAAAGAGAATTATGGCAAAGTCCGTAAACTTCTCGACGAAGAAAGCAAAAATGACCCGGAGAACGAACCATACTTATCAAAATACAAAGCAAAAGGTATCCTTACCAATATGCGTGATTCCCTCTTAAACCTAAGCTCAGACACGGATTTGGATAAGTTGAAACTCGACGCCATGTTAGGGGCTGTGTTGATGAACATCGGCGTCGTCGACATGGAGACTGAGGAGCTGACTTCAAGCGAGAAAGTGCTAATGGAGGCAGTCGATCTGCTTTCAGCAAATGCTTCGAAACCAGAGATTGTCAATACGCTCATCAACGTTTATAATAATCTAGGTATTCTTTGGTCGAATAGGGACGAGCCTGAAAAGGCCAAGATGCACCTTTTAAATGCTAAAGGTCTGTACGAATCCTTCAAATGCACACTACAAATGCCACTGCCAATTGAACAGATTTTCAACAACAGTGAAAACATTGTTGGCGACTTCATGGTACTTGAAAAAGCTCATACTCTGACACTGTACTACTTAGCTCAAGTGTACGGGTCTTTGAAAGAAAACCTTAAATCTGCGATTTACTGCCATGTCACGCTAAGAAGGCAGTTGCAATACTCTGATTATGAGCCCATTGATTGGGCATTAAACTCAGCAACATTGTCACAGTTTTTTGCTGAACAAAATGGCTTCTTCCAGTCCAGACATCATCTGGCCGCTGCATCAACAATCCTTGAGCAGTATGAAGCTAAGTTACTTGAGTCTGAAAGCAATGATGAAGTATATTTGGCAAAAAAAGAGACTCTGAAACACAGATCCGCAGATGTTGCCAGGTGTTGGGCTAAGTACTGCTTGTTACTCATGACTGCATCTAAAACCAGGCTCATGAATGATGCTGAAAAATTAAGTGATGCTATTACAGGTAAGATTTGTTACATGATTGTGTTTTGTTCTAACCTAACAATAAGGCAGATGCGCTACCTGATGGAAAGTACTCACCGTCTCCTATGGACACTTGCAACACCAGGGGAGTTGTTGATGCATCGCCAGCTTTGTAGGAGAGCTCTTTTCAAATCTATTTTTAAGATCCCCATGTCATAATGGTCCAGGAATTCCTTGTGTGTTCTTGAATATTATTTAAAAACATTTGATTTCCATAAATAGTTCTCTTGTCATCATGGGCATATTTTCCTCCCCCTGATATGTAAAAAAAAAAAATCTTTAAACAGGTAGACTTCCTTTGTCAGAGAGCTTTATCAAAGCTATATATCATATACTGTAAAATATATCATTGACTGTTTTGATAAGGTTTTCTTTTTGATTTTAATAAAATGAAATACAACATGAAATATTTTCATATAGTAAATTATATTAGGGTTAGACACTATAGATTGGAGCATAAAAATCCATAGTATAATAAAATATTTGTAATTTATTAAATTTGATTGAATGCATAAATTTGGAATACAGAGTAACTGCAATCATGATGTTTATAACTTAAAGCCATAAATTGCAATAAGTTTTAATTATCTCCAAATCAGAAAATAATTTAAATATGAAACGAATTTTATTTCTTTATTTTGTATAGGTCTCTGGGTATAAACTGTCAGTTAACATAACGTTACACATGTATCAAATTATGTCATGAACAATTGTTATATGAATATTTTGTCATGATTCCAGATATGTCCAATTTGGAGTTAGAAGACAATGAGAACATTTGTGGAGGGGATATAAAAAACTTAATATTCCCTGACTTAGATGTCACTAAGTTTGAAAACAAGATTGGAGACAAATTCTTACTTACATACCAAGATGCGAGGGTGGTATTCCTCAGCTGTCAAAGTTGGTTGAACAAAGCTAAGGAGTACTACAAGTTGGATACATTAGCATCTGACTACATAGAATTAGTTCAAGATAGTTCCCAGTCTTATGCATATCTAGCATTCTTTGAAGAAGATGATGAAAGGCGAGCCAAGATGCACAAAAGACGAGTCGATATGCTCGAAGACCTTATCAAGGAAATAAATCCAACATACTACTTGCAGTATTGTCGACAGTTGTGGTATGAATTGGGTGAGGTTTACTCTGATATACTTAACATTAAACTGGACAAACTCAACAAAACAACGGAGAAACCGAACCCACATTTGTTGAAGAAAATAAACTCCCTTTGTGAGAAAAGTGTCGAGAATTATGACAATTTCTTGGACTCTGTAAAGGATAAAAATGGAAGAATGCCTCGCAAACTAGACTTTGATCTCATAAGGCCGGTCATCAGTGCATATGCCTTTGTTGGCAGGAATAGTATGAAGAGGATTAGTTTAGATAAGGCAGCACAACTGAGCTATGTTCGGAAAAGCTTCGACTCATACCAAGCAGTGGTTGACATTTGCAAGAATGATGAAGACGCAGCAATAATGATGAAGGAGGAATTCAGCTTGTGTCACGAAATGGTCAAAATACTACCAATAAAAATAAAGAAACTTGAAACTGATTTGCTTGTGTAGAATATAGCTTGGGGTATTGTATGGACCAGCTTTGTTATATGATAATCAATATTAAATCATTTGGAACTAGTCATCCAGAATCTGTTAAATTTTGCTGTTAACATCTGATTCTCTAGTACAATAGTATTGTCATAATTAAATATGGCTACAGTTTTTTATTATAATACCATTAGAATATAGGAATTATATGATTTAGCTGTGGGTACCAATATAATGGATTATCAATGGACAATTGTAACCGCTATGTATAACTATTAATTAAAACACAACTAATTTGTGATATTGCTATTAATATAACTGGTTTAAAGACATAATGCAGTAATCAGAACATTCGTGATTACGGTTTTGCAAAGCAGTGAAATTCCCACTAGTCTAATATGTCTATCGTGACACATTTTTAAGCTATTACTGTTGTATTGGATCATGTTATAAAATAAAAATATATATGTATTCGCTTCTATTCAGGTGATTTTATTCATACAAGTTGTCTTTTGCATTGGTCGAAATTTAATCAACATTTTTTTTTATTTTAATGTGTAACATAAATGGTTCTCAATTTCATAAGATTATTTTTGATAACTATTAATATCATGTAATAATTCAAAAACAGTTAATATGTATAACAAATCATATATACATATCTGTATTTTTATCTTTCCATTAATTTTTGAGTTACTTCAACAACATAGGACAGGGAAAAAGTGATTTAATTGACTATGTTATGCGTCATTTAAAAGCAATTGGTTTAGACATATTACATAAGACACAATGTCATTGTTGACATTGTCCTTTATGTAATATGAACAATTAATGTTATATTTTTTTTAATTTAAAATTTTGTAACCTATTATGCGTAGTCTTTTACTCTACATTAATTTTACCTATACAAATTTTTACACTCCTTGTAGGGCAACATTCATAGAAAATGACCAGAAGTTTTTGCACGTAGGTATTAATATATATGTGAAAAAACAACCACATAGATTTGAGTATACTATAATACTCGAGTACACTAGAATACATTTAAATACATGTCATATACGTATGATATGTACCTACATATTATAAATTATTTGATTCCAGATACTTTGAAATATGTGTGTGGCTTATGTGGACTATGAGAAAGCCTTCGATTCTATCGAGACATGGGCGGTGTTAAAGTCGCTCCAGCGGTGCCAAAACGACTATCGATACATCG
>DWLI01004879.1:0-10501 GCA_018249915.1 Cecropterus dorantes dorantes
CCGGCCCGAGCGCGGCGCGGAACACGCGCAGCGCGGGGTCCGTCAGCGCCGCGCGCTCCCACGCCGCCGGCGGAGGCGCCCGCCCGCCGCTGACGTCAACGTTCATTATCACCGTTGCAAACTTATTTAGTAAAAAACTCAGAACCACATTAAAAAATAGACCGAACCGGTAATCGGTCACCTCTTGTATGAGTGCATGCCTAAGGCGCTTGCACGTTTCTGTATTAATACATTTGTCAAATTATAACAATCTTATATTAATAATTTTCCATACGTGTCATGTAAATTAATATTTTATAACACAATTAATTCTGCTATTAAATAGTTATCGAATATGGGCTTTAGAACAAGGCTGCGGACGAAAAACACGTCATCCAAGAGTCACGAAACTCCACTCCATCATTCATAGCTACCTTCGAGTACAAAGCAACTGAACACTAAGATTATAATAGTTAATCAAAATAAGACTTACATAGTGAAAGGGAAGCAGTCATTGTCCGGCGGGTTCTGCCCGAGATGCAGGCGCACGCTGTGCCTGTGGTAGAGGCGGTGGAAGGCGGGCTCCTGCTCGTGGTCCAGCGCGCCCACCGCCCACACCACGTACACGGGGCCCTCCGTCGGCCACTCGCGGTCTATCGGCTCCGCTGCAATTTGGCAAGTCGCACGTTATACCGGCTTGACACGCAGTGGGTCCCGGGTTTGATCCCCGACCAGACAGACATTTTAATGATGGATTTAGATTTCTGTTTTGGGTCTGGGTGTTAGTGTATTCGTATTGTGTGTCCATGGTACCCACGACACAGAAGAAACTCTTAGTGTGGGGCTATGAGTGTAGAAAGCACAGCGGCGGAACTGACCGGGCGCGAGCTGGCGGCGGTAGCTGAGCACGGAGAGCCCGTCGAGGCGCGCGGCGCTGAACACCTGGTTGGAGTCGAGCGCGCCCAGCCGCGCGTCGCGGCACACGCCGCGCCACTGGCCCAGCACGCTCACGCACTGGAACACGACAGACAAACAATCATATATAAGTAAACACGCGTGGATTCAAACCTCTGACGTGAGATGGAGGCGTGTCCACCCCCTCCGTCCCGCCCAAATCACCCAAGACAATTTTCACAAAAGACCTACTTCTATGGCCTATTGTTTATGTATATTCGATGCTTTTTTATTTGAAAATTTACAACGAAATTCAATTAAACATTATAGATAAGTACCAGCCAACCAGCCAGCTATTCCACCAGCACGTTAGCCGAGTAACCGTGGCACCAAGCAATAGAGTGCAATAGATATATGTATATAACAACAAAGTACCGGTGTCTTGGCAGTGATATTGTAGTCGGTGGCGAGCCCCTGCCGGAGCCGCGCGTCCCACGTGCCCACGGCCACGTCGGCGCCCAGCATGGTGGACTCCGTCGTGGAGCCGGAGATGCCGAACGCCATGTACTCGTTCTCGCCCACCTGCACGCACACACACGAACATGGTACCATTAGGTGTCTTCTATGAATTAAGTCACACGTTAAGGGGCAGGGGCCGCGTGTCATTGTGTGAAAGCTCATGGTTACTCCTCGGACACGTTCACCTAGCCAGATGGGAGACTAGCCAATGAGAACTAGCTTTTATTTCCCATGTTACAAACAAGATAGTTGCATAAATGAAGCAGTCAGTTATAAAAACAAAGTAATACAAAGGAAAAAGACAAACCCGCTGAGTTTGTCGCCGGCTCTTCTTAGTTGAAGCCCTGTTCCATCGGATCGGAACAGGGCTTCAACTAAGAAGTAATGTAAGAAAGAATATTGAAACTGACAATTTGTAAGTGCCCCCATAAGCCTATACCAAATAAATATGTTAAATTTCCTTATGAAAATCATAATTATCAATATAAAATGACACTATTAGTGCTATGGATATATATACCCATATATTTCAGAATCACAAATACTAATAGTAATTTATTTAACTTAACAAATATATACAAACAAATAGCAGTAAGATAATATAAAAGACACAGTTTACCTGTCCCGCCAGTTGTATGGTGATCTGGTTACCGAACACCTCCCACGCCACTTGGTAGTCTCTGTGCAGCTGCTTGCAGTGCGGCAGTGATGTTCTGGGATAACGGAAATATGTTATTCCTATTGGAATGAGAAGATTTGGCTTCAATTTTATAAAAAAGCTATGTTTCTGCACATTTAACTACCTGCTTAGCCAAGAGGTTACTATTGGTCTGACGCGCAAAGGGTTTGAGTTTTAATCCTCAATCTGACAGATATTCGAATGATGAATTTAGATTTCTATACTTGGTCTGGGTGTTTATATATTCGTCTGTGTCTGTGACTAAAGACACGGGTGAAAATTAAAGTGTCAGACTATGAGTGCAGTACCCGCTATTATTACTAGTGGTTCGTTATAGGTAAAGTCAGGTGTCATGGCACCTGACGTGAAATTAAGAAGTGTTTTATCAACTTTAAATGGCTAATGGTGAAGTCAGTTTTCAGATGCTGCAAGTGACGTCATAAGTCTATTTAGACATAATACGTTTTGAAGTCGCCGGTTTACTTAAATAAAGGGTGACCACCTCAGTCTTCGGGCGTAACGTACTTGTGATCGACTTCAGACAGAACCTCTGTTCTACATGAAGTTGCTTGCATATGATCCATGAGGAGCGGCTACTTTCCATCAGGTGGACCCGCACGTTTGCTACTTCAATGCGACAAAACATATCATGATAATCTATGGGCATAATCGTGGGTGTTACTTGTGTTCGTGCGTCTTCATGACGGCGGGCGGCACGTTGAGCGCGTCGGGCACCAGCACGGCGGCGAGCGCGGCGCGCGCGGCCGCGTCCCACACGGCCAGCCAGCTCACCTCGAACACGGTGCGGCCGCCCGGCAGCACCAGCCGCACGTCCTCGCCCTTGTACGCGCGGATCGGCTCCAAGCTGACGGAACCGAGCCAAAACGTGTTAAAAGGTTAAACCGGTAGAAACGGTGCCGTTTCACAAGGGAGTTAATCAAATAAATAACGTTTTCTAGACCCATAGCCTCCACCCTAGGATTTTCTCCTGAATCGTGAATGTCCTGAACGCACACAAAGACAAATACACAAACGGGCCAGGTTTCAGGTCTGGACCTGCAATCTAATTCATCAATCATATGTCCGTCTGGCCGGGGATCGAATCCGGATGCCACATTGTTTCAGACCGGTATGGTAATCGTTCTGCCACGTGGGTCGTCAATAAACCAACGTCACACCTATTTCTAGCACGAGACAGTTCCTGCGTTCGTATTCCAAATGTTAATTTGCACAACAATAAACCTAAAATCTGTTCGCAAACTTTTTATTGTATATCTATTCATAATAGATAAAATAGTAAGAATTAAAAAAAAAGATAAACTACCTACTCCCAGCAACTGTTCATATATCCACCTCAGAGTAGAGACTATCAAACATGGCCACTCCTTACTCCCCTCCACGATCACCTGAGAAGCCTGGCAAGAGATCCCTTCACCAACAGCTAACTATGATGTAATATGAATTATTTTTACCCAAATACAAGTAATATTTAAAATTCCGGATGGTACAACACTTACTATCCATCTTCGTCGGGGATCTTCATCCCTCGGGAGGAGGGCTGCGGCCCCACGCCGGTCCAGAAGTACACCTCCTCGCCACTCCCGTCGTAGTGGAACTCTGGAATACTGTGCACAAACAAATACTTCAGTCATTATGTCATACATACAATGATTGTATACATCTTTTGTGAAGTTTACTACCTTGACAATGATGAAATAACAAATACACTTCAACCGATTTCAAGGCAATTACCACTAGAGTAATATGAATATCTTTTTCTTTTTCTTTTCCATTTGAATTCCATTAAAATGTGTTCTTTTACTTTCAAGCTCAAAAAATCTGACTTAATAAAAGGAGGATTTTTTTATCTATGTCTAAATGATTACAACAAGACCACTTCATACAGCAATGTTTTATCATTGATCCATTCAACAAATTCACGAGAGTCTGTTGAATCTATATTACTGACGTCACAGAATCCTTCAAAACAAATAGTGAATCCGTTACAAATGTCATACTAGCTGAAATACCTAACTGTGCTTCACTAGGGGAGATAAAAAATATTCGCTATCTTTAAATAATGCAAAATATCCAAATCAAAAGTAGTCTATAAGTTGACCAGTTAAATAAGCCAAATTCATGCAAAATTTGATGTAAATCGGGCCAGTGGTACTTGTATGATTGAGTAACAAATTGACACACACCATCTCATTTTTATATATTACTATAGTTTAGTGATGTGCCAGAGATCCATATCTGGACACCAATTATCCGTATCCACGATAAGTATGTATACTGACATGAAAGTAGAGGCGTCCAGGAAGCGCACGCGGCCACTGGCGACCTTGGCGCCGGGCGCGGGCGCCAGCGGGGCGAGCGCGCGCGGCGCCGGCGCCTCGAACTCCTCCGGCACGTACACGTCGCCGAACGCGTTCTGCGACGCGATGTCGTACACGGCCAGCCACGCGATCTGCGACACCTTGCGCCCGTCCGGCAGCCGCAGCCGCAGTTCCTCGTTGTAGTAACGCTCCAGGATGTTGGTTCTGGAAACATACGCCATATTCATGTAACCACAGACTGAACAGGAACTCCAAAGGTAAACGCAAAGATACACTATGTAAAAAAACCGTATCACATTACCAGACGGACCAACGACATGAAAAAGACAGCAGGAAACCAATCAGGCCAGGTGCATGTCATACTATCCTGGATGCATAGAAAGACGGACTAAATGAGCTTTTTATTATATCATCATCATTATCTTTTATTATAGTTATTTTTATTGTAATAGTATAATCGTATATACATTATTATGAATGCATATTATAAATCCTGAAGTATTTAACCCATTGTAGAATTCTGCCCAGCCAATATGCACACACAGCCTTAGCATATGTGGAACTACAACTACAAACTTACACTTTTGTTAAGTCACTAAAACATGAACCCCAGGAATCAATGGAGTTCTCCATCAGGCTTCATTTGTAATGTAGTAACATTAAAGGTTTTTTAGATTATTACTTTAGTAAGTGAGGAAAATCAAGCATTACAGTATTCAAATAAAATTTACAAAATTATGGGCAGTCCATGTTTGTTGGCTACTTCAAGTTTATAAAGAAAAAACTTTAAACTATTATTGGATTTATTATAAAACAGTTAATGCTACTCATCAACAGATGGCGCCACCCTATTCTAAATCCCACTATCAGAGTTTTCTCATCATCCGCTTCCCAGGCATGATCACCTAGCCTGGTTGGATCTCCCTTTGCCAAAATGTCCGTACCCATTCAATTCAATGGTATCAATGAAGGCCACACTTACTTGCCATGCTGATCTGGTACAATATAGCCCATGGGCCCTGGTCTCCCAGAATCTCCAGCCCAGAAGAATGTGTCATCCCCGGTGCCATCATAGTTGAAGTCCACTAGTAGGAGTGTCCAGTCATCTACTGCGTACACATCTCCTGACACCTGGAAAATATTATGAAAAAGTATTGTACTATAAATATTATTTCCTATTTTGAATACATAAATAAACTATTATTAATTTTGAACATAAAAATTACTTAAATAAAAAATTGTATTTGGGTTATTTTATCATTACTGTATATAGGAATACAAGAATCACCAACATAAAATCTATAGGTAATCTATAGGTTCCTATATTAAAGGTGTCATAGACATTTACAAACATTGAAATTATGGTAATCTTAATTCTTCACTTACAACTAAACTTCATGACTCATTAAGATGATGGATTATTATATATTTCTATGTCCATATTACATTAAGATTATAAGGAAGTGATATTCAGATTGTTACTTACTTATTTTAGGAATAAATTTGGCTTGAAAAAGAAAAAATAATACAATTTAAAATAATATGAGATATGACCAAAGAAAAATAAATAAACAAATTAGATTAGAAAAAATCTCATATAACCCAAATGTACCAAACCCAGAAACGTTTGGGTAATATTTATTTATAAATAGTTCAAAGTTAATCAATTCATTTGTTATAGTTAAATTATAAAACTGGTTTTTGGCTCATAAATGTCGCGTTAGGTATTACCCTCTGACAAGCGACGGTGGACATTCCTCGGCGTGAGTGGGTAAAAGCTAAATAGACTGACTCACAAGGTTGACCATTGTCCAAACTTGTAGTATTTACATTGTTTCCTATTTCAAATAATACTAATATTACCTGATGATGATATGAGTTAAGCTTTCCAATATATTTTCCTCTGTAAGGTCCTTCGTCATCTTGGGAATTGCAGTCTGAAATTTAAAAAACAATAGAACACTAAACACTGCGACAAAAAAGGCAAGAGAAAGTAACATTCGAAATTCAAATTGACACAAAAGTAAACGCGCTGTACCTCGTGCGACGAGCACAAGTAACACAAAACATATTGAAAACATAATTTAAGTGATGGTGGTAATTATTAAACTTTTAAATGCAAGGTTAATGCATTTGTAAAACTTTTCTATTCTGCACTTCAACATTCACAGTTCGTACGGACGTTTACTTCCGGCTGTTTGTACAACTAATCCAACTTCAACTTGACATGTCACTCGTGAAGTATGTTCTACATTGGACCAACTTATACAAGGCCACGTATTTGATTGGTAGATAAGTTATTTGGTTTTCGATTGACCAATAAGCTGAGAGTACTTTCACTTTTGTGTTACTGTGCAAATGAGAACGAAGTTTGAATTTCTTAAATAACTTTGTAGTGTTGCTACTGAGAATAAGCAATAAGATATAAGGCAAATAAAATAAATTTTGAACTCAAACATGTCGAAGACAGTTATGATAAATACTGTTAATATTTTAATACATACTTTATTGGTGACCGAGAGCGCTTATTAAATAAAATATCCGTATTTTATAGTAAGTGTTCCTGTTAGCATTTAATATTTTACTTATGGTATCATTGACACGATGGCGGAAAGCTTAATAATTATGATGTGATGAGACTTTTGTTGAATATTTGTATTGTTTAATTGCATTAAACCATGTGATTCGTACACTTAGATTTTTAGTACGATTAATTCTCTTTGAAACTATTTTATAAAATATAGACAATTTTGTTGCGTTAAACTTTTTTTGCCGTAGCTGCTTATCGTCTCAAATCGAAAATTTTATTGTGATCAAGACTATTTTTTATTATCTTACTTGTTGCTTATTTAAAATGCATCGTATTGAAAAAGTGAAGGATGTTTGAGATAGATAAAACCAAGCCTTTTTCGTAAATTCTTAATTTGATGAGCATATAAACCGGTCTTGCGGCGTATAGCTGGCCGCAGAAGGGAGAGGCAGAAGGTCGGCCTGGCCAGTGTCGCAATCTAACAGACACGTTGCAATTATGTAGTTAGGGCGCGATGGTCGGCGAAATTGGCCTGTTGCAATATGAACTGCTAATTGCAGTTTGCAAAACGCCGTCCGAGCGTTATGTTGAATGTGGTTGAAGAATATGTATATCCATTCCATGGATCTTAACATCTGCGGAGAATTTTGATACATATACGATTTTAGATTTTTTTAAAACATGGTTTCGTTTTATGTTTCTGTAAGTTGACATAAAGTATTTAAACGAAATATCTAAATGTTCACGACTAACCGTTGGTATTAAAAACTTAACCAATAATCCTTCATTGAATTATGTACAATTCCAATCTACTGAATGTTGCTAAAGAGGAAACCTCAGCTGCAAGACTGTGGGGCGTCTGACTGATATTCACGCCGCGTTGTTACTTAGATGGTCATCAAATTGGCCACTCTTTGATGTTTTCCTGCTTTCGTACCACCACTAAATATCAAATATATTTATATTACGTTGCATATAAGCGGTGTAGTGTTTCTGTTTTCTAATTCGATGGATGTAGTAAGAAGGACTTACTTTTACCAGGCGTTGCTTCGTAATCTTGCAGCAATAAAATAACAAGCAAGTAAATATGTATCTTTAATTGTCTTCTGGTAGGTCGTCTACGTACAACGACTTTATTTCAATTTATTTTGGCATCGTGCTAGAACCAGCGTAGATCGACCGGGGAGGCACCACCGCCACATCTATGTCTAGCGTGAAACAGTTCCCGCGTTTCGGTGGGGGGGTGTCATTGCCGGCTCACTTATATACGAGGCGACGATCTTAGTCCTCAGAAGTAGCAAAGCATTTGTGATCGCCTTCATATAGAACCCCTATCCTATATGAAGTTGCTTACAGATCTCCATAGGCGGCAGTAACCACTTACCATCAGGTGGACTGCATGCTCGTTTACTATTTCAATCAGATATAAAAAAAAACTTAAATCGGGTGTACCTAGTGCATGTTCATTTGCTAATTATATTTAAAATATATGTATATTCTAGATTAGCGTGTGCGTTCCCGCAAATGCGTTTGTCGCTTACGCAAATAATTCACTTGCAGTACATGAATGAATCTGCGTTTGCATAAATGCATAGCAATGAGGGAATGATTAATGCCGCATAATTGAGCACTGTCTCCGTGCTCTTGCCTAATTCGTGGTTGCTACACTTGCCACCCTGTTAATTCATTAGTATTGCTATAACTTCATCTACTATTAAAAGCTCGTTTTCCGTGAAACAGCAAGCATTTTCCGTTTTAACCAACCAATGGATTCTATTTAGGCGCATGTTTTAAAGTAGTATGTTTTATGCATAGGCGGTAGTTATATTTAAATTTTTCGAATATTATTTTGCGAATTGATAACAAAACATTTGTATTATATTTTATATCTTTGACCGTTATTGCAAGTAATATTTTTTGTTTAAATTAATTATAGGTTGTGCCTAAGTTACGGAGCTTACTTAAATAATGCTCTAAATCGGTTCTTCCTTATTAAAGATGTTGCAGACAGGCTAACAAACAAAAGCAATAAACGGATTTTATAATGATTTTAAAATTCAAATAAGGAAAATTCATCAAGGTATTTATTTTTAAATTTCGAACAGGTCAATTTTGTTTATTTGTAAGCAACCTGTATCTTATATCGTCTGTAGGTACTTGATTTATTTACTTGCGATATTTTCCTTCTTTCATCATTTTTGGGTTCTCAGTACGATAACATTATCTTATCATATTCTTTATAAGAGAAGAAGATATTTTAAACGTTGTTTGCTATTAAATGCCTTTTGAAATACATATACAAATAAATTTAGTTAATTAGACTCGGTTATCCAAAACTGGTATACAATAAGACTTCTCTGCGATACGGAGACTTATACGTAAAGGAGGTATTAAATTGACCGCTTTTGCCAAAAATCTAATGGACCATTAGGCGCATACAATCCTAGCTATCCTCTGATTATCTATACTATACTTCTATACTAATATTATAAAGCAATAGAGTTTGTTTGGTTGAACGGGCTAATCTCCGGAACTACTGGTGCGATATTATTTTGTACTGAATAGTCAATTTATTGAGTAAGGCTTTATATAGGCTATATAACATCATGCTATGTTTGTTTTTTTTTCTTGTTTAGTAGTGGGTGAAATCGCGTGGCACACCTAGTCACATATAACCTAAAATGTATAGTTAGTTATTAAAGTATTTTATCTAATGGTAAACTTGTCGAGTTAATTTTTACTTTTCACGGAGCAATACCGCTAAACGATTGACCGTCCAGTGAAAGTGTAGTGACGTAGTGACCGTTGATATTTGGACGAACTAGTACAGAGCACATAGTAGGTACAATCAGGCGGCATCCGATCGCGTTCGTGCATCTACCGTACGGTCTTGTATTAAATAGATTTTGTACGGAAAATATTTTATTCATAGGGCTGGGAATATAACGTGTATTTACAAAATATATTATTATATGTAGAGTCTCTTCTGATGTAGTTAACTACTTTGCAGTTGACTCAAACTCAAAAAAAAACTCACACGCTTCCTACACTCATAGGAATTTCTCCTGTGTCACGGGTGCCATGGACGAATACACAAACACCCAGACCCAGAACAGCAATCTAAATTCATCTTTCTGGTCGGGAATCGAACCCGGAACACACTGCACGTCAGACCGGTATGGTGACCGCTCCGCTACGCGGTTCGTCAAAGTTAGCTTGATGATAACTCCTTGCCGTTCATGGACATCTGTATAATTTTTAATATTTTCAAACGAGCATGAAATTCACCTGATGATTAGTGGTCACTGCCGCCCATGGACATCTGTAAACAACTCCATATAGAATTGAGCTTCTATCACATCCAATCACAAAAGCGTCGCCACTTTTCAAGACTAAGATGGTCGCCTTATATGTTCAGCCGGCATCCGCATTTTTCCACCGAAACCCAAGATATGTTAACGCTAGAATTATGTTGATGTCGCGGTGTAAATAAATAATTTTTAACAAAAAATATCACCGACTTCCATGCCACAGAAAAGTAAAAAATAATTCAAATATATG
>DWLI01004880.1:0-10501 GCA_018249915.1 Cecropterus dorantes dorantes
GCTTCACGCTAGAAATAGGTTTGGCGGTGGTACTTCCCCGGTCGAACTACACTGGTTCTACCACCTTTTAAATGAGTGAATAATTACTGCCACTAACGAGTAAATTGGAACGCTTCGGATAAGAACTCGTATGTGTTCCTTACCACACCCTTCTAACCAGAACACAGCAACACTTACACTCTACTACATGAAACAAGAAATCGGTGTATGATACTTCGTCATCAAGCCGTACCGACTGAAATGGACTCAAAGATTTTCTGAAATTGAAGTAAAAGCAAGATTTAGTATATATGACGGCAAGTTACAGGCAGCCATGGATATTTATAACAAATCTTAAATGCGACTACAATAGAAGCCCTATATGAGATTGACTACAAAAGCTTGCTACTCTTGGCAACTAAGTTGGAACGCCTCTCTCCATCCATCCATCCATAACACTAAGCACATAAATACATTTTTAACAACTATTTCGTTGTCCGTTAAAGTAGGTATATATAAATGTGTATAAATCTGCATAAGATAAACTAAATAGTTGATCAACTAAAATCTCAATAATCAACATTGATCGCATTTTGATAAATAGGTTTACAACTATCGACAGTCCATAAATAGGGCCTCGTCTAAACAATCAATCCGTGACTATTTACAGTATAGAAAACTAGTACATAAAGCAATAAAGGCAACATCAACTATTTTGTCGTCATACAATCATAAAACCACAACTTGGCTATTACTATTTGATAGACATAATAATTGTTTATATCTACTATACCTAAACTCTCTCTTACCACACCCTCCAATAAAGAGTGTAGTAACACTACCATTATTTCTGTTTTTAACCACTAACTAGAACTCCAAAAACACCTCACCATAAAAAATGACAATAGATGTCTTTCTTTACTTTAACATGCCGGCCAGTGTGGTCGTTCACAATTACAATTTTGTCCATTCCCTAATTAATATGGTGGAACTGCGTTTGATGAAGTTACTTCTAAAGCAAATTAATGTTCAGAACTGCCACACAATTTATTAAATACATCCATAGAGACTGCGAAAGTTAATTCCATTTCAGTTAAACAGAAAGTAAGCGGCGAAGTTAATTCGGCAGTCAATTTGGTAACTGAAAATCTTGAGTACAATTTTGAAGCTTTTGCTCTTACGCTTAAAGTAGCTTGAAGCTTAAGAAATGGGTTATTTATTTCGTTATAGTATTAACGAAAAAAAAACCTATATTGTTCAAAACCTAACCTAATATAATCTTTATACTCAGTAACGAAAGAATTTTAAATATATAGATTATATACATAAAATTCGTCGTTACTGAGTGACAGATTGATAGACAACGCACAGCCGAAACTACTGAGCGTAGAAATTTGAAATTTTAAATGAAGATTCCTTAGGGAATGTGGAGGAGCGTTTTTGGAAATTCCACTCCAAAGGGGGTGAAAGGGATGAAAAACTTTTATATAAAAGTTCTACACCGTTGACGTTAGTGACTTGAAAATTTGGATTTTAGTAAGCTATATAACATTACGCTGTTTTTTTTCCTATGGAGTAGCGGATGAAACCGCGAGGACTTGTAGTTGATCATATTAATTGTTTTTGCGGACTAAACATTTTTGATTTTTTCTAGGTGGCAGAACATGCATGATTCGACTGGGTAGGTACAAGCGCCGCTTATTAACTTAAGGTATGCCGTTACTTATTTCTAGCGTGATGTGGTTCTTAAGGTTTAGTGGAAGAGTGTGGCTACCGAAGGTATCGAATGTGAAAACCTTCATATAGGCGACCATCACAGTCCTTGGTAGAGTAGCAACGCGTGTGCGATTGATTTCAAATAGAAGCTTTGTTCTGTATGAAGTTGCTTACAGATAGGTAGATAGGCGTTTGAGATCAATTCCATCAGGGGGACTGCATGCTCGTTTGCTACATCATTCTTATAAAAATCTAAACAAAGATTTCGAAGTAAGTATAGTCAATTTCGAAGTATCTATTACTAATTGATTTACAAGGTTAGAAATCCGAAAGTTTATATACCTGAGAATTTCTTGTCATGTTCCGAAGTTTATGTGAAGTTAAACAAACTTTACGTGAACATAAACGTAAAGGTTTATATTAACGTTAAGGTATTGTAAGCAGAGATATGGTTACACTATTATACAAATACTAGGTTTAGGGATATTATCCTGACTCCTGTAGAGAAAGTTATAATATGGAAAATGACATTTCCAAGTTTAACTGTATTAATTAACGCCGGTACGTACGGTACAGTTGTATCAAAACTTTATCTGTGTTTACACAAACGGTGTGTATAAAGGTATATTTTACTTTTAATTCAAGTTGTACTGGATTTATTTCTATAATATGAAAGTAGCAAACGGGCTTCCATTCCACCTGATGGTGGCCACTGCCGCCCATGGACACCCATTTACAAATCCAAATAAGATTAGAATCCTTCCTGTGGTTAGCCACAGCTGCATCGCTACCCCTGCGGACTAAGTTCCCTTGGATGCTTTGGATAGGTATGTCTCTCTTATCATATCCTTCAGAGGCCCTAATCCATACAGTTCATAAAATTGTTTTATTAGATAGAAATGGGGATGTCGGAGGTGTTCCGGATTCGAACCACAAACAATTCTTCCACCCCTGGAGCTGTTTCTGATATATACATAATAATAATAATAAGCTTATCGATTCCATACAAAGCGTTTCCTTGTCACAAAATAAATAGTAATACAATAAATTAATATTTTAATTTCAGTATTATATTAAAATAATTCTAAAAAATGTATATTACAATGAATTAATTATACATAATGTGATGATGAAATTTATTAATAATTTGCGTGCACGATTAGCTATCGATATAAATTTTAAAATAACAATAACTTTACTGTATGGACCCCTGACAGGTAAAAGTTAAGTACTTACGATACATACATACAAAAGGTTTATACACAAGCATCTTACAAACGAACATATGTAAGTCTTTCACTTGACCAAGAGTCACAAATGATCATAATACAAGTGGATACATACCTACATATTGCAAGGCGGTAGAACAAATATGGATCGATCGGAGAGGAACGACCGTCATGCATATTTGAATTTGAAGGATGTGGTTGTCAACACACTTTCATAATTATGAGGCGACTATATTTAATTAGACTTATCCATTTTTAATCAGGTGGACTGCATCCTCGTTTGTTACTTCAATCATATTACATAAATATATTAGGAGTTGGAATTTATTCGTAGTGTTTTACGAGATACGAGTACAGTGTGGGCATTACAGTTTTATTTATTTACCTTCAGAAGCAAATTTATCTTAAATCACAGGTTATTAGGTATTATTTTTTCGAATAATATTATTTGAACTAGTTAATAATATTAATTTATAGTTATATGAACATGTATGTATAAACATATACCAAATAAATTGTTTTTTGCGAGGAATCTTATTACAGGAATTAAGCTGCTGTTGAAAACCGCCGGGCTTGGGTAAGCATACTGTAGCTGGTAAGCATACTGTAGTAGTAGTAGTAGTAGTACTGTAGTAGTAGTAGTGTAAGTTTATGGTAAGCATACTGTAGCTGAAAAAAACGTGTTGAAAGCTTGAAGTTTGCGCGATTAAAGGTCACTTTGAATTAGAAGCCAAAGATCACCCTAGAAAGCCAAAAAAGTTTAAAAATAAAAAATTGGAGTAGAATTTACCCCAAATGCTCGAAGAGTTGTCCACACCGTTGGCGCTTAACAGTAGTAAATCAACCTATGGCGTTAGAAATGATCCGAAACTAAATAAATCCCCCTAAGACCACACAACGGCCTCGGGAAGCACCAGCGCCACACCTCTTTCTGTGTTATAACAGAAGTATTATGCACTGCTGTTTTCTGGTTTGAAGGGTGTGGCAAGGGAACCATACTTTTCCGAGGTATTCCATATTAGCCCTCAGGGGTAGCAAAGCATCTTTGTGAGACTAGGGTGACACTTTGATTTTAGCTAGGGTTAATTACAGATGTCCATGGGCGGCAGTAGCCACTTACCATCAGGTGGGCGGAGTGCGTTTGCTACTTCCATATTATGAAAAAATCGTTACCGTCCTCATCATCAATTTTTTAACATAAGTTGCATCATTTATTACATAAAATTGTGCTATGAATTATATCATTTTATTTACATTTGAGTCACACATCAAGATTATGAAACGAAGATGACATGATTAAGATAATGAAAAGAAAAAAAAAAATCGCTTTTATTTAATTTTGATTCAGAAGCAATACATTATTGTTTCCTTGGCTCATAACCAGCTTTGTTCCAAAATATCCCACCACTTCGCAGATGAAGTTATCAATTCGGCTATGAAGTGCAAGTGAAACTCGGTTATCCAATTCCGTCTAATTCGCTTAGTGCGAGTGCACTTTGTGACTTGTTACGTGTTAAATGAGTTATGTTTTGGATTTACGTAATCTAGTGACATGAGTCGGGCTTAGTACAAATGTGGGTAAATACAGATATCACGTTATTTGCTCGGTTAACCTAGTTTTGCATTACATATACATTCTTATGACAAACAAGTACACAGTCCCAGATGCATTTTTCAATAAGATTTAAGTAGCAAACAAAAGAAGTAGCATGCAGTTCACCTGATGGTAATGAGTTGCAACCGCCAACGGATCTCTGTAAAGAACTTCACACAGAAACGCAAGAACTGCTTCATTCTAAAAATGAGTGTGACAATGGTAACTCCCCGGTCGAACTATGCTCTACCACCTTCAAAATGCACACTCGTTTGTTATGAAAAGTGACTACTTCAATATAAGATCGCCTTTGATGAACAGATATGATTAAAATCTATAGATCCAGTGAGATCCACAGATCCATTGCTACCCTTGAGTAAGATTTACCATCTTACTAGTCTAGGATTAGTATGTGTCCCTTACTACATCCTTCAAATCAGTATACAGCAACGTTATCACAGTTATTATTAGATAGAAACAGGTTAGGTGGTAATGTCGGATTCGATAGGTCGAATAGGTCGAATAGGTCTACGATATCCCCTGCCTGTCGTAAGAGGCGACTAAAAGGGGGCTTCCGGGGTTGCGGGCGGCAAGAGTGGGAGATCAAACCGTACAGTCGAATGACCCCGGGAAGGACGGCGGCATACGTGGCATGCCATCGTAAAGACCAGAAGGTGCGGTGAGCGCAAATGCTCACCAGGGAAGAGCCCGAAAAGGGCATCGCGTTTGAAGGACTCCGGTTAAATTCCTTTGGAGATCCCGAAGTCCTCCACACAGCGTTGAGGACGGCCACCTCTGGTTAGTGCGGTAAAAATCCCCCATAGATTATGTGGGATTTTTACGGCGTTACTCCCACGGCGCCGGGTACCTTGTTGAAGGTTTCCCCCTCGAAAAAAAAAGGTGGCAATGTCGAACGATCGAGATAATGACCATAATAATTATAAATATTGAAGTGAAAGAGTTGTTGTGATTTAATATTTGATAAAACTAAAATGCGTTACGATAAAGACACGAAATAAATATATAGGTTTAAGTCGACAAAATAATGAGATAGGATACTTTACAAAGTATTTTATATTCTCGGTCAATAATCTATTATTACTGTTATATTATTTTCTGTGATAGCCGAATGGTTGAAACTCGGCCTTTTAATCGTGGGTTCGAGGTTGGAATCCGAGGCATGACTATTTTTTCTAAAATTATTTACATATTAATAATTAATGATCACTGCTTTACGGTGAAGAAGAGCATGAAGAAACCCGCACACATGAGAGTTCTCTAAAAAAAGAGTTCTCAAAGACGGGTGAAGTTTGCCAATTCGCTCTTGGCCAGCGCGGTGGACTCTGGCGTAAACCTCTCCAATTCTGAGAGAAGACCCGGCCTATCAGTGAGATTATAATGTGTTGACAATATTATTAACTATAAACTCTCGTAGAGTTAATTTTATTATCGATTAACTCTCCTGCCGTTTGTGAAATGCACACACACTTCTTTTTTTGCACGACGACCCTCGTGGCGGAGCGGTCACCATACCGGTCTGACGCGCAGTGGGTCACGGGTTCGATTCCCAGCCAGGCAGACGTCTGAATGATGAATTTAGATTTCTGTTCTGAGTCTGGGTGTTGCTGTATCCGTCTTTGTCTGTCCATCGCACCTGCGACATAGGAGGAAATTCTAGTGCGAGGCTATGAGCGAAGAAAGCGTGTGTGTGCTTACTAATTGCTTATAATAATGTCGAAAATAGCTGACGATAATTGCTATTACATTAATAGTATACGAGTATACGTCAGATATAAAACACTGATAGTGCGTTATTTACTTAATAACGACTTCGATTAGCGATATCGTTAATGCCATAACACTTTCATATGCACACATTGCTATAATTGTATAAGATAGACAGTATGTTATTTGGCCCATTTTAGTGGACATCTGTTTTATTGTCACTCGTGAGTAATATTATTACTGCCGCTAAAATTGCTTTTCATTTCAACTTTATATTACAACGGTTAGGAATATTGTAAATTAAAAAAAAAAAACCTTAACTGTACATTTCTATACACGTGTTCCCAGTGATAGCCTATGTCCAAGGTTCAATCTCAGGCCACAGTTTTTCTAAAATCATGTGTACTAGAAATTAATTGTCTGCTTCACGGTAAAGACACACATAGTAAAAACCTACAAACCTGAGAGTTTTCTAAAAAAGTTTTCAAAAGTGTATGAAGTCCAGCAAATTGCACGTGGCCAGTAGGTGTATGACCTAAAACGCTCTCATCCTGAGAACGACCCGTGCCAAGTAATGGGATAATAATACGACGATACAAATGTTACCAAGTGCACTTATTTATTGATAATAATAAATAGTCCGACATGTGCGTTCACCCTACAAAGTAATGTTAAAGCATGTTTGTTTTCGCTAAAATTGCCCATCGCTCGTGACTCCAGCCTCGCATCGATTAACAGGATCACTGATCTCAGTGCTATTGCGCAACGCATGGACCACCCACTGGGCTGCATAATGAGGAGTCAACTGTTTGCAGCATGTGTTAGTATTTATGTAAGATAATCTCGTTCTTATTCGCGTCTAAGTATAGGGCAGTTGCGTCTGTGTTGTTTTGTTAGGATGTATTTGAGCTTAGTTTGTATCTGCTGGGAAAGTAAAGTTACAGAATGTTTCATATTTAAGAGGTTGCACGTTATTTAAAATTCACTGAAAAATAATATACGTCAACATGAACTTCGAGTTCTAATATAGCTTTTTTCGAGGTTCAAGTTGTTTGAGATAGAACGTTCGTCTGCATGATCTTTTCATTATTACCTACGAACAATTCATAAATAAGTATGAGTTTGAACGTTCGTTTCCATGATATTTTCATTAAAAAATTAAATTCCGTAAACAATTAATAATGTTAAAAGAATGTTTTGGTACTGTAGATTTTACGTAAAAACTCCATCCAAATCTACATATTCCAATATTAACTGGTAGAAACGAACAGGCGTATATTTTCTATCACAAATGTAAAGAGGATAACCAAAATAACAAAAAAAAAACACTTTTTTGTCACACACATTTATATTTTAGACCCTAAACCGACTTTCATAACTCCATCCTCCGTGGTGACCCATACAAAAGTTCAGAGAGAATCGGCCGGGAAGCCCTTTTCCATTTAATTTTATAGGTGGGGCGGCGCGAAATGTGTCTCGTATCCTATACTCTTTTATTGTTTGTATTTTTTCTTATTTCCACAACTTGGCGTTGAGCTGGTAAAAATAGAGGAGTTTTCATTGTCAGCCCGCACACCGCGTTTCCCGGCTTACATCTAGTTAACTGAACGGAACGGATCCGAAATTTTCAGTCGTTTCACCTTTCAGTTTTTAACGGTTTAAATTCTGATGATCTTTGTTTTATTTTTGTGCCGCCGTCTGTTTTTTCATAAATTAGAAATGCGACTATGATTAAGGGTCATCATTACTATATATATACTATACTATAACAAGTCCGCACTGGACTAGCACTTTGGCATAAACCTGATAATAGACGCGTATCAGCAGTATAATAAATAAGGGTTGATGATGATACTTATTTCTTTGAATAAATTGCAGCAAAACGATACATGGAAGACGGCGTTTTCTAGTTGTATGTAGATGATAGGAACAGTTCGACCGGGGAGGTATCACGGTCATATTTAATTTTAAGGTGAAGCAGTTCATGTATATAATAGGAAGAGTTCCGGCTGACCTACAAACGAGGCGACCTTCGTAGTTATCAGTAGTAACAAAGCATCAGTGATTGATGTCAGGTCTATCTATGCGAAGCTGCTCACAGATGTTCATGGATGGCATTGACCACCTACCATCAGATGGATTGTAAGCTTTTTTGCTACTACAACTTAAAAAAGAAACTTGTTAGTAACATCCTTTTATGTACATTGTGCATTAACTTGGCACTCAGAAAAACCATTATAATTTTCTTTCGCTTCGTGGTAAAAGCAAAGACCAAAAAGCATTCAACAAAGGATTCAATCAGGTGTGTGGCAGCTAGCCAGCCGGCGCCACGCGGCGTGTTAGTCGCGTCGCCGAGCGGAAACTTGCGCAGAAATCCCTCGCTACGTCAGTTCGTTCAGTCATTCATTCAGCGCAATCTTGTAGGATTATCGGGATTATCTGTTATCTAATTTACCTGTTTATTTAAGACCAAGGTATTCAACAAAGGATTCAATCGGGTGTGACGTCTAAGCTGTAAGCGTAAGCGTAAGCGAGCTAAAAATTTACAGATTTGCTTTGAGTTCGTTCAATCATTCATTCAGTGATTTAATGTAATTAATATTTTTATCAAAAATGTTTACTATAAAGACAAATTTTAGTTATTTTTAAATTTGATTAACAAAGTAAATGATTTCTACGTTGACAAGCGTCAGAAATAGAATTTTACTTCAACTTTTCACAAAATTTTCTTTTTTAATACCTATTGAAATATTATCTATTGTTCATTCAATTAATTCTTGTAGCATTAAGAAGATAAATACCACGATAATTCTACCTATGCTAAATATATAAAATATATAGCTTACTACAATTGAATATAAAAAATAATAAAATAAATGAAAAAACGAATTCACTGACCTTTTCAGTCGAGGTCGTGTTCCAATCCGAAAAGCATAAAATTATTTAAAACTTACAAGTCTAGCACTAGCATAACTACATAAAATTAATACGTTTCATTTCACATTACTAACGCAAATAAAAATATTTTTCTCTGTCAGACTGAAACTATTAATAACAGGCAGTGCTAACCCTAATAATGAGTAGCGGAATTCCCGCAGTGCAAACGTAATGATCACAGCAGATTCTAATTAAGTCAGGTACGCATTGTGTCAAGTCTTTATTGCATTATCTCGTACCTCGTTCCGTGTGCTCCTTATTATTCGAGCCCGGTATGTGGTCCGAGTTGTCATTATGGAACATCTGATGCTATTGTACCGACTTCAATGAAGACTGACTAGTTTTTTGCTTAATTCATAAAGTACGGACTACAACTCGCTTATCTAAAATCATTTTAGATAGTACTAATATTATTGATCATCAATCAGTTTATACATGACTAGATGCTATGCGGTTTCACCCGCTACAAAATAAGAAAAAAAAAAACAAAACAAACATAGAATGATGCTATATAGCCTACAGCCTTCCTCAATAAATGGATTGTTCAATACACAAAATATTTTTTAAATTCGAACCAGCAGTTCTTGAGATTAGCCCGTTCAACCAAACAAATTCTACTTTATAATATTAGTATAAATTTGGTAGAGTTGGTTGTAGGTTGACTAAAGTAATCACGTATTATCATCCAAAAAACTTCCATGCCCAATTTGAGCTTAATTGGTTGGGGTTACCTGGTCTGAAATTCAGTCGCTAATCCTTTAAAAAATTGTGTTTTAAATTCAGTAGCAAGAATTGACTCTCACATGTAATGTGACAAGGCCAGTTAAATAAAATATTGTAACCATAAAAAAGTCAGAAAATACGGCATTAATTTGTTCTGAGTACTTTGTAATAAGTTAAAGATATTATTCAAAATGGTATGTTTTGATAATGTTGTGAAGTAGATTAAATATAACTTTTAAATTAAATAACATTTAATAAAATGTTATTCTTACTACTTATTTACTACGTCAATACAATATTTACGTTCTAAGAGACTATTAATAATCAATTCAATTTCAACATAACCACATATTATCGATATCTTTAGATAAGGAAAATATTAGACGTAGATAGTGGAATATAACTCTGAATCTAAGATGTAGTAAATGGAGGTCACATAATAGCGAGAGATAAACATGAAATAAATAAAACAGTTGCTACACTATAAATATGTATCTAAAAAAAACTTCACCAACTGAGGCAATAGATAAGATGTTACATGATAATATTTTAATAACACCTACTCATTAACTAATGTTGAAATTTAAGATTAACTAAT